>ONZA01002876.1:1384-15515 GCA_900322205.1 Kewa caespitosa
TGACAATGCAGTCCACTCCTACCAAGTTTAATTTTAGACAGAACCAGAACGTGTATTCAAATTTCTTCAATTGCTGAATCACTTTTGTGGCGCGTTCAGGTGGTGGCTGAGACGTGAAGAAAATTTGTTTCTGCTTTTATCTTCTTTTTGGATTTATCATCATCAGTTTTCCATGACATTTCAGTTGCTTCATGCAGAGATTGTTCTTCTTGAACGGAGAGCAGGATTTATCAGCCTTCCTACTGGTTGACTTGGGGCGAGTCAAGTATCCTGAATACAAATGTACAGTATCTGATCCTGTTTTCTCTGGGCGTAGTGATTTGCTTGCTTATGAAGAGGTTCACTCTCGTCATTGAAATCTACTGTAAAGTTTCTCATCTTATATCAAGTTCCTTTCCAACTTTTGCATTCTCATGCAGGCCATCGAAGTTGCCCAAATCATGGATCAAGCCCTTGATGAAGACAACTCGGAATTGATCTTACAGTGTATAGGGGTAGCTGAATCTCAATTGTCGACCAATTTCGGAGTAACGTATCAATCCTTACCTCTTGTGCCGGTGGTTACATTTCTTCAGTGCTTTTCAGCAACTTGGGTCTATTCTAAGGTTGTCTTGCTTGGTGTTTCCTACCTTGAACAGGAACGCAGGTATTGATAATCCGTTTCAGCTGTTCTATGTTGACTTTTGTCATTTCTGTAATGAATTATGAATCATATTACTAGTCTGTCTACGATACGCCCTATGCATGCTATACACCTTATTGTCACATCAGCAATCATCCCTCTCACAACATAGGAATTACCTCACAAGTAAACTAGGTGATAGATGACGTGGCAATAAGGTGTAGTATGCAGAGGTTGTATACAATGGTTGGTGCATATATATGTAGGTTGTCCTTGAAATGTTCGCTTTGATTAATGACGTGTATAGTTTTTGCCATCAAGATGAAAGAGTATGCTCCCTGGAGTAATTGGCTTATGGATACGTGGCTCAGTTTCTTTCTATACTTCACAGGTACCAGAACGCCATAAAATTGCTGAAGCTGCTGCTGGATAGTTTTAGTTCTGACGGAAGAAGAGGATACTGGACCTTAAGATTGTCAATTGACTTGGAACATGTTGGCTGTCTAGAAGAAAGCCTCTCTGTTGCAGAAAATGGAGTACTAGACCCGTGGGTTCGTGCTGGCTCAAAAATGGCCTTGCAAAGGCGGGTGTTACGCTTGGGTAAACCTCCTAGGCGATGGAGAACCCCTAGCTATGCTTCTTCTGTGATAAGAAAAATCCATGAGGTGATTCCCTAGACTCCTTTATCGTTGTCCCTTCCGCATGATCATATGAAGTTTGTCGAAGATACAAATCTGGCAGATAAGTTACGTGTGTTATTTATCAAATCAAGGTCCATGTCCAAGGCAGACCATTGAGCAGCAAAGTAGGCATGAAGAGCAGATTTTACGGAGAAGATGGTGAGCAATGTGGAGTAGAAGAGCTTGCTTTACAGTTCTATGCAGGAGAAGGTGGTGGCTGGCAGGGGGTTCATACAGAAAGTGGCATTTGGTTGACTATTTATGGCCTTCTTATGTGGGATATTATATTTGCTGACGTAGCAAACGTCTTCCGCTCCAAATTTCAGGTATAATACAAACTTGAGAAGCCCTGCCTTATTTGTATAGTGTCCACCAGTTCTGGGGTGACTTCTACGCTTATAGGGGGATACTTATAGTTATAGGGTGTTACTTTTAACACCCCCCCGGACACACACAAAGGCACCCCCTAAAGTTGACCCTTGAAGCATACAAGTCATCTAAAAGTGGTGTAAAGTATACAATTTTTTTTTTTTGTTTTTTCAAGACTGTCTAATATAAGGCATTTCAAGTGGGAAATCTTCTTTTGCAGAATGCACCTTTGGACATGGACAGCGATAATTTTTATATTGCGAGAACTAGTCTTATTGAGTCTCACCTGCAGAAGATCTGTGAGGGTATGGCTGAAACCATCCTCATTTTGTCTTGGGAGTCACATTTAGGAGCTGTCTGCAGGGGAGTTAATTGGGAAAGGCATTCTCTTTCTGAGCTTCGTGCTGCTGTTACCTGCATTGGAGGGCCTTGCCTTGCAAATATGTGCCGGCTTTTGGCTCAGGATTATCGTAGTTGGTCTAGTGGAATGCCGGATCTGTTGATTTGGCGGTTTCATGGAGACTATAGTGGTGAAGCAAAACTTGTCGAAGTGAAAGGCCCGAGAGACCAACTCTCTGAACAGCAAAGAGCATGGTTGCTTACTTTAATGGATTGTGGTTTTGGAGTAGAGGTATGCAAAGTGTCTCCTCCTTCACCATCCACGTGAGTTGCTCTTAGAAGGTCTAAGGTTTGACACTGTCGATGTGATTTTGATGTTCTAAGCAATACCATTTACTTGTTGGCACCCGGAGCTCGGTATTAGAGACCACAAAGGATGACTCAGCTAGCCATTCCCCTCTAATGGATGCCTTGGTGCCTAATGCCTATTTCGTGAAATGAAAGATAAAACTATGGTTTAGACTTGATGCTTTATTCAATCCACTATAGTTTGAGGCAGACGTCATGCAATCTGGACTGTCTTCACTGGGCCCTTTTGAGTAGCTGACAAAGATGCGTTCACTTCCGAGTCGTTCCCTAATCTGGAAAGGTGGATGTGAATGCGGAATTCATTATAGTTGATAATGGCTGTCCCAAAAATTCTGATACTACCCAAGGGACAGGGCACAACATTTCTGTTGTAGCTGGATATGTTATCATTCTATCATTCAGACAGAGGGGGAGGGAGAGAAGAATTCTTTCTCGTTCATGGTTCATGCTTCATACCTTTAATTATATCCTGGCAATTATTAACGTTTCTATCAATGTACTACATGTCCATAAGCTTCAAGCCTTCAATTTTCATTTTCACCATGTTTTTGGAGCCATCTATTTGGCCAAGGAAGGAGTAATAGTGTACACTGGTCCACACCGGACTGTAACCGGGTGGACCGGAAATCGGAATCTAAGTGGAAGAATGGACCGGACTTAAACTTAACAGACTCCAGTTTGCACCTGATTGGACCTACTTTTGCATGTACGGAATTTTTTTTCTTTGTTAGTGAATGGAACATTCAGCGGTGATGTTATAATCTGTATGCGATCGGTAGGCAGAAAACCTGTTTCAGTTCAACTCGTAGACATGAAATCCCAATGTTTTTTTTAAGAGCAAATCAGCAAATTAGTGCTGTATAACATCACATTCTTATGCAGTTAATCACTTTGACAAACAGCCAAAAGTTTAAAGGCATTATAAAAAGTAGTATAACCTACGGGTAGGGCATCCAAAAACACCCCTCTAAAAACGAAAAGAAGACCAAGGAAGAAAAGAAAAGAAAAATCTAGTACGTGTAACTCAATTAATCAAAGTCGAAATAAATAAATAAATGTCAAGCCTCCCCTTTCACCTCCTTGTTCTCACGGACTTTCTGAAGTAAATAAAATGGAAATAACATGAAGAATTATCCACTCCCAACTACAATAGTTTGTCAAAAGCAACCAAGCATAACTTGGTCCAGATCTGGCAGGTTCCTCTAACATGAGCTCGTTCAACAACCCAAAAAAAAAAAGTCTGTCAAAAGCCCAAAAATTGGAGTTCTCACTTCAGGTTCTACCGCAAGGGTACTACCCCATTTAATGTAGGACGTCATAACCTGCAAGTTGCATCTTGATTACTGCTTTAGCTACCTCTGGTCGAAGAAGCTGCGTTCACACATTGAACAACTCAAACAGAAACTGCTGGAAATAGTTATTAGTTTCTGGAACAGAACTCTGTTAGACCTNNTCTGTGTCCAGTACCGGATACACAATGTTTTGCCCATCCCACTGGGGGCTTATTAAGCTTTACCTCCGTACTATCACGCTGCTCAAATACACTGTGACCTGAATAGAATCAATGAGCTTATAAACTGGGAATAATACATTTACCAAAAGAATAACTGAATAAACCACAACAAAATTGCATTTACTTTCAGTAGCTCGTCTATGAAGATGAATTAATGAATGGAAATCAACTCGCAAAGCATTTAAGTTACATCGAAATCAATGGCAGCAAAGCCATCGTACTCGTTGATGACACCCCGTGTTCAAATAATAGCCTGGATTTGCAACTCAGTCACCTCTCCCATATGCAAGAATGCAACTCTGCAAGTAAAAGAATGCACAGCGCCATTCCCTACTGATCCAAAAGCTAAACCCTACTGCCGACCCCCAAACAACATGCAATATCTTCAACAGCAACCATCAACCTTCTCCACTGATTGAGCCTTTCACCATAGTCTTCCTCGTGTACACGCAGTTCTAAATTACTCCATTTGCTTTGAACCATGCTTTGTTGATTCCAAAATCTTGATGTCTAAGCATGAGTATAAACCCAACTATTTTCGGGTTACTAAGATTACAACAGCATACAGTGCCTGCCCTTGCAGATTTGCAAAGCAACCTCTCCTCCGAGATATATTCCCAACCCATTCGTATTGTGCCGCCTCCTCCGACCTATATTCCAACCCCTGGTTCCAACCATAACCATCGCCAATCGCCTTTTGATTACCCTTAAAAATAATGAATCTCATTACAGCATATTCATCATTCTCCGAGATTCAAAATCAAGGAACTCCCCGTTAGGCTGCATTGGGTGCACGTTGTAACCATACATATCAAACGCATTGTCATTTGGACCTTTAAAGCCTTCCATAGGAGGAGCCCAGTGTGGAGGATGGTTTGAACTAGAAGCTTCCTGGTTCAGGCTGAAAGGCGTCGGATTTTGTGGGGAATTTCCAGCAGGTCTTCTGCTGCTGGAATTAGCAGTTGTGAGAGAAATGGAATTAGACTGCTGTTGTTGGAGTTGCTGCTGATTCTTCATAGGTGACTTGGGCCGAAGAGCCTCAATTTCGGGTGTCGTCAAGACAAGATGTGGTGCCTCTGGTGGTGGGTTCCGTCCGCCCCCACCCTGCCAAACCTTTCCGTCCTTGTCAGCAAAGCTCTTGATATATGCCTGATATGCATTTCCTAAATTAGTTGAAATGGAGAAAGAAAACACCACTACAACTATTCTAGCAGCATGAGAGGAGATGAACAGAAAAATAAATAAATGGTATTGCATTCGTAAACAAGGATGTCAAATACCCATGATTGTCAGTAAACAAGTTCTAAGTAGAAATATACTGCAACACCTGACCAATTTTAGGGCCATAATAAGGAATAATTGAAATTTGTGACCTAAACGCCTCGAATGGTCCCACTCGGCCCAGTAAATGCTAAAACCACAACTGGCGACGGAACATAATTGAGTCTTGAGCCTAATGTACACCAAAAACATGTTAAAAGCCATCCAACTTCTGGCAACTCCATACCTCTGACCAATCAAAAGAGGAAACACGAAAACATTATGTTTCCACTGTTAAGAATAGCTCTGAGAGTGAGACCTATTCCACCTATTCCAGAAGCACAGATACCCATGTTATCTACAAAAATGTGTTGGATGTTTTTTGTTGGATATGGCATTCTCCTGATGAGTAGCCAGTTGGCACCCACGATCTATAATAATACTAAGTGAAATTCAACAAAAGAAATTTTGGGAATTATATTATGATTAATAAAGAAGTCCGTAATACANATACAGTGAGGTTTAATTCAAACTTCTCGTGTAAAATGACAAGAACCGATCTTAGCCATTCATTCTAGAAGGGTCAAGATTGTCATCTCAATTTACGATTTCAAAACATAAACTAGGGCTTGGTTTGGCCCGACTTCTACTAACTTCTACTTCTTTCCTCTAATTCACCATTTTCTCTTCCCCTCCTCCACCTCCATCCCCATAGAAGTTGGAATGGCAAAAGTAGAAGTTATAAAAAATAACTTCTACTTTTGGCTCCTTTTAACTTTTATGGAGTTGGGGTGGAGGAGATGGAGGAGGGAGAAGGAGGAAGATGGAGGATTTGAGAAGAAAATGTTGAAGTTACTAGAAGTCAGGCCAAACGGAGCCTAGAAAAGGAGGGGAGGGGGGAAACTGGCATAGACACATGCTCCTTCACCAAAGCCCACCCTCCCCTCCCCTTCCCTCTCCCTCCCCTCCAACACTCCCAATGGGCCTTGAGCCAGCGGTGCCAACCACATGGCCATCCCCACTGCCAGTCAACCACCCTCAACCCCCACCAGGCCTTCAGCTGGCCTCCTCTGCTTCGTCCCTCTCACATACCGCATTGCAGCCAATCCCCGGCCACGGGCCACCATATGGCACCCCAGCCAAAGCCACCAGTTGCCACCTCCAAAAGTGCACCATGCACCAAACCACCGTATCCGATTACAACCCCCCAATCCGTCCCATGCCCACAATTCACACAAGCCCAATTTCACTCTCTCCCTCTCTGCTTGCATCTGTCTGTCCTCCTCAGCTACCCTCTGCCACCCTCACGGCCAGTCCGCCACCCAGGCCATGAGCCCCACACCCCTTCCCAACTTCCAGCGACAAGCCAATGGTGAATACAAAGGAATGAAATACGCCAAGGGAAGATGGACTTGAACTCACGCTTAGCTAACCCTAAAGATCAAGGCAAACAACTGCAAGCAGAAAGAATGGCCAAATAAAAGCTTTCTGCAAAGGGTAAATGGCTACAGCTCTGTTTGGCCTGAATTTTTGCAACTTCTACTGCTCTTATTCACTAATTTCGCCATCCTCTTCCTTCCCCCACCTCCATCTCTTCAAACCCCAAACCCAAAGAAGTTCGAACAGAGGGCAGAAGACGAAGATAAAAGAATAAACTTGCCCTTTTTTATTTTATGGGGTTTTGGATGTAGGAGATGTTAGGTAATGGATAAATTAGTGAACGATCCGAGGAAAAAGGAGAAGTTACATGAAGTCGGGCCAACGGAGCTTAAGCCTAGGCGGATAGTGTCTGGGCTCTGCTGGCGAGTAAGTGATGGATATTATCCATTACCTAACATCTCCTTTTTTCCTCATATCGTTCACTAATTAATCCATTACCTAACATCTCCTTATTTCCTCATATCGTTCACTAATTTATCCATTACCTAACATCTCCTACTTGGCAGAATAGCTTACTTCAGAGGATTACGGAGATTAAAGGTATTATGGGTGTTAATTTATCCATTACCTAACATCTCCTACTAGGACCATAGAGAAGGAACTAAAATCACAGATCCAAAGACAATGAGGCCAACAAACCATGTCATTGCATGGAAAAGAAGTTTTTTGAATGAAATTGGCTCCCTAGGTCAGACACTTCACCTCAGCATTAAAGTTCGATGAGGATAGTTCTTTTCCAACAGTCAGCCATCCTGAGCGAATATTGTGATCTTCGCCAAAAAGCTCAAGCCTCCTACGACCAAGAGCAAAATGCTCAATTATCCGATACATTTCATCAGGCTTAGCTGTGGAACCTGCACAGCGGTTGGCAAACAGAATCTAAGTGAGTCCTCATAGATCACAGAGTATCAAGTCAAAACAGATGTAATTCAAAATCGATGATTTAAAACAAAACAAGTACATCAACATCTAACTCCGCATATCAAGCAGCTAAATTCATGTCTCATAGGCCCAAAACACCATGATACAGTTCTAGCTTTCATGTTACCAACATAAATTAGTGAATAACAGAATGAGAAATTGATTGGCGGATGGCATATGGAGCATAGCGTACAATACTTATCATACTCATGCAATTGCAACTCCTAAATCTGGTATGAGCACATATAAAACGCGCACAAACACAGTGTGAACGGAGAAGGATCCGAGTTCGACAAACTACGGTTACACTATATCCCATAGTAATTTAGCTACAAGGTGTTCGTTTAATGTTATGACAGAGTGCTTTAACCAATTAATTCGATGAGACCTCAGTCTCCAAAATAATGTAGACCTAAGAATTGTTGACTTCCCCTTTCTCCTCCCCATGAGCCCAACATCACTAGCACTCCAGGGCCTTGTGCAAAAAAAGAGCAACTATAAAGTAGTAAATGCACTCATCATTTCGCAGAAATGATTTAGCTCTGGGATGAACAAGGTGGGTGAAGCAGACAGTGATAATTAGACGTACACTAGACCATAAGAATATTAGTCAGCAACAACTATTTCTACTCAAGAAAAAAGATGATAGTACCATAAGGAGGTTCTGGGTACGAATTTGATGAATTCTGGGTGCTAAAGAATAGAAGACGCATACCATAAGGAGGTTCTTCAGCAATAATGACATCTGTATCTATGTTGGCATGGATTATGTGCCCATCAGTACTTCGACGAACAGTTCCCTTAATGCCCATCAGGCAATGTTCCTAAACCATAATTGACTATAAGCTTAGAGCAAAAAATTCAAAATGATACAACAACATGGCATTTTGAGAAGCTTGTGGCAAACCTTGGAGTGCTGAAACAAAGTATGAGAATCATGGCGTAATGCTGGGGTTGTCGTATGTTTATTTGTCTTCACCCAGCATATGTCCTCACACCTCCTAAATCCCCACTGTTTACAAGAAAGAAAATCAGACACAAACCGGCATTGAAAACAATTGTTTTTCGTTTATGTGCTGCAATATTTTCATTGTTCATGTTACGAAAGAGGCGGGCACTTCCACTTCTTTCAAAGTCCTACAGTTGATTTGAGTTCAAACTTTAAACATCAAATCTTATCATATTTCTTGAAGCTTCATTTTCTTACCTTCTTGAGGCATTGCCTCCCTTGCTCAAGACCCACGCCATCACCAACCCAAAGGAATATAAAAGAAGGTGTGTCTGCTATTGCCTGTAATCATAAGAAAAGAGGTCCTGTCAGATTCTACTTGCAAGTGGCAAACAAGCCTCTAGCAGAAAATCTGCCACATCGCTCACCAAGAAGTACAGAAACTAGAACTAAATTATAGCTTATCTATATCCATCAAATCACATTTTAAAGGTATGGTAGGTGTGAAACTCATGATGCCTTGAACATTTCAACAGCAATAAAAGACAACTCAGCCTGTTTGATATTCGCAGCATTCCTACATTCATCTATGTCAGCGGAGGTATTGAAGAGATGTCTCATGCATGCACGACCCAAATTTTCTTGTCCACATAAGTCTCAGATGCAGGATAAAACAGGCATCCCCACAAAACAAAACAACAAAAAAAAAAAAAAAAAAAAAAAGAAGGAATGAAACAGGCCTTACATTACTTTTTTTTTTCCCAGCCCAATTAGAAACCTTTGCCAACCAAATAAAAACAAAACCAAACCGCAGTTATAAATTTAAAAGAAGAAGAAGAAGAAGAAGAAAACAAGTAACTAATCAAATACCTCAATCTTCAAATTCATTATCTCTTCAAAAGACCAGTACTCCATGTGGTCAGTGACCCCCGGAGCTCGATGAACATATTCCTCCCACGGTGGATCAACAAGAATAACATCAAACTTGGTCCCAAAAAAGTCTGGTGACAACACATACTCTCGAAGGTCACATTTGTGATACATGGGAGGAGTAGAAGCGTTAGCAACAATCTCATCTTTCTTTTGTATAAGCTCCCGAAGCTTTGGATAATCCTCAACATTAGTCAGCTCCAACTCCCTGATGAAATTCTGAGGTCGCATGCCAGTGTCAACAAAATTTTGAGAGTAATCATTCTGCTCTCCTCTGGATGGGGCCTTACCGGGAGGACCACCATTCTTCGGTGGAACCCAACCACCAGAGCTTTTATCATTTGAAATCCCTCGACCAACAGGCACAATGGCATTGAATCCTGGGCCTGATGCATTTGGAGGCACTCCTCTTCCTTGGCCTGATTGATTAAAAAACAAGGCCGGGTTTGAAGAAGCCCCCAAATTAGGGGGAAGTCGCTGTCCAGGTGGTCCAGGAGGAAGGGGAGAAATGCCAGGTGAGACAGGCATCATGTTCATATCAACACCTCGGCCTCCTGGCCAAATAACTGGCGGAGAAAACGGAGAAGCATAAACACCAGGGGGAACTGGAGGACCTGGACCAGGAGACATACCAGGATTCATGGGTTGCATAGGACCAGGTGGAGGGATACCAAGAGGCCCAAAAGGAGACCCCATTAAGGGCATGTGAATGTTGTTCTCTCTTACAGGAGGCCTGATTCTACCACCTCTACCAAGCCTATGGCCTTTTACACCCTGCTGAACCGCTCTCCCAAAACTGGGCTCTTGATTGCTATGTGGAAGAAGGGAACCACCACTTGAACTTTGCCCACCAGAGGGCTGGGCAGGAAAAGAACCTTGCTGCGCCCTTGGTCTCCCTGTCCGAGCATCGACATCATCCCTCCATGAACTTTGATCTTGTCCAGAAACAGTCTCATCTACATATTTTCCACTTGACTCATCACGAGTTCTTGGAGGTCCATGCTCATCAGTTCTAGGTAGGTCATCTTGAGAACGTACCCACTCATCACGCGTTGCTGATTTTGGATCATGTAGCGGAACAGCGTCAGATCTCCTAGAGAAGGCAGATCCAGAGTCATCTCTTCCATAGTCCAGGGGCTTTGGTTGGATCTCAATAACATCGTAATTTTCAGTGGAAATTCCAAAGTTTGAAGAGGCCTTTACAGCTTCACTCCTGCCATCTTTTCTGTTTCCAGATCGACCAAGAGACCTCTCATTATCCATCCTGTCACGACCACGTCTGGGCAATTCTCTATCTCTGTCACGATCATGAACTATATCCACATCCCTGTCATTGCTAGACAGCTGACGCCTTTTCCAATTGTCCCTTGAGCCCTCCCTCTCTCTACTCCTATCACTCCAGCTATTTTCTCTGTTTTTTACCCTATCATCTCGAAAGCTATCCCTTTCTAAGTCTTTGCGTTTTCCACTGCTGCTTCTTTCATATTCGGCCTCAGAGCTTTCCAACTCATGACGATGCCTCCCACTCTTCTCAGGGGATCTTGACCTTCCAGAATGCCCAACTTCTCTAGCGGTTTTGTCCCTCAGCCACAGGTTGCTGTCCTCTTCTGGATTAGGTAACCTATCTCGAGCATCTACAGCATCACGGCCAGAAGTTTTCTGTTCCCGATGCTTCTCACTTTTCTCCCTACAAGTTCGATCTTCATGGGTCAGAGGACCGGCTTTATCATCCTCTTCGACAGCATCTGATCTACTTCTGCTCTTGGACCTCTCCGACTCAATCTTTCTATCCTCCCGGATGTAGGACTTACCCTTGTCACTCACTGATTCGACAACTCGGTCTTTTCCATCACGAGTACTCTCATGCTTAGAATCAAACCCAGACCCACTTCTTGGCTCTGATTTGCCAATATAACCACTATCTTCAGCTTTTGCGGTTCCATCAGATTCATCCCACCTTCTTCTGTTCTTTGATTCTTCGGAAAATCCATGACCCTTTTCTCGACTGCTGCCCCTCCTTTCTGAATGATATGAATCTTTATCAATTGCCCTCCCAGCCTCCTCATCACGAGCTCTTTCATCCTTGCTTTTACTTCTCCTGTGAGAATCTTCATGATCAGAAAACTTTGAAATTGTTTTCCTTGATGGATTCCTCTCGTTATCATCACTCCTATGGTGGCTTCTGCTCCCAGACTTCTCTCCACCATCATGCCTGTTCTCTAATTCCCCATCCTGATACCAGTTGCTCAATTTTTCCAAAGCACTGGCCTCTTGTTTCTTCTTTATCTGCTTGGAACTCAACTCCCTCTTCACATCATAATCACCTTCATCAACATCCCCTCTACTTGATCCACCTGATGGCTTCCGACTCTCACTTCTATCTGATGTACTCTTCCTCCTCCCACCACCATCCCACCCATCAGTATCATCTCCATTATTAGACTTTCTCGACTTACTTAACTTGTGCTTCCTTTTACCATTTCCCTCTGATTCCTCATCATCCACAGCCATATCTCTCTTGCAACTCAAACCATCCTCTACTTCTCTTTTCGCATAACTTCGACTTCTATCCGGAGACTCCATCATCAAAAATTCTATATTTTCCTTCACTCAAATGGATTCACAGAATCCTGTCACCCAGCCAAACAACAAACTTTAATCAAAATAAGCACAGAATCCAGGTACACCTTGCATCAAACAGACTTGCAATTCTAGCCCTAATAACCGAAAAATTATAATTTCAAATAAAAAAAGAAAGGACACTACAAAATAATTGTGAAGAAGATGCTACAGGCTTCTTATGTTATCTCTCTCAATCTCTCATTCAAGCAAGAGCAATATATTTGATGTTCCAGATGACGGTTATTCTTGGTCCATATTATTGTAGCTGCACCTGAGTTTGTTTTTCACAATTATAGTAGAGGCAAGGAACATGTTTCCAGCATTCATAGCATGACTGGTTTATCGATTCACTGTTTATACAAAAGTTGGGCCGCGGCAGTTCGAAATCCACTTGCATTACTTTTCGTGCATAAAGTGTATTTTCTTCACCTACATTACACAAGCTCTCCTTTTGGTTTTATTCCTTTGCATTTAAATTCTTTGTTATTCATTTCGACCCATACTATATTCGAGTCCTCGTAATGATACAAGCTAGAACAAACACTATCCAAAATTGTCAAAAAGTAAAACAACAGAAAACTTCAAAATCTCACTCATTTGGTTGATCAATGGGAAGAAACCATTAAAAGTTCACGAGATTACCACAGTTTTCATTTGTCCAACTCGCCAACCAAACAAAAAAAAATCAAATTTGTTCAAATTTCACCAATTATCCACAAGTTTTCACAGATTAAACATAACTAAATAAATTCGACAAATTATAGAGTTGTACGAAATACACCTCGCCCTGACAACCAAACATATCAAATTTTAGAATTCCGCAGTTCGCTTCACTATTGCTCCATGTTCCTCATTAACACAAACTTTCCGAAGCAAACCCTCTCCATCCCCTCTCCATCCCCTCTCTCTCTCTCCCTCTCCCTCTCCCTCTCCCTCTCCCTCTCCCTCTCCCTCTCTCTCTCTATCTATTCTCTAATACAATATCGTAAGCTTATAAAAATAGCTTAAAATTACAGTATATATTTTAGAGATTCATTTTACAATACGATCGGCCTGCCAGTTGAATCCTAACTTCGCCACAGCACGAGAGTACGAGAGTCGAGCATCATATAACGTACGCAATCAATCAAACAACTCAATTCAAAACCGCTGTCAAGCCAACGATTACCAATACACAAACGAACGACCAACCAATCAAACAAAATGCAGCATCGAATCGATAAACCAATTCCAAAACGTTCAAACGTCCAACATCCTAGATACTCTCTTACTTACTAAACTAACACAATCACAAAAAATAATCCGATAAACTTCAAAAAGTTTCATCTGATTAGAATCACATTAAATTCGAAAACAAACTAGAATAAAACCGAATTCAATTCGAGAAAAGGAAGAGTAATCGAAATTTATGACAATCAGTATTGCGAACAGTAAGGAAAACTAGGGTTTATAGTGAGAACTTACAATCGAGAAAGTCAACGAAGAGAGGAAACCGTTTGAACTGGAAAAGTGGTAGGTTGAGGAGAGAGAAAGGACGGTAACTCCGGTAACGGTGACGGTGACGGAGATCGTTAATGGAGAAAAGAGGAGAGAGAAAGGGGAGAAGGAAGGGTTTCTGAGGAACAAACGCGGGACATGAAATCAATAGAATTAGATTAAAAGCTTTGTATATTAGTGAAACCGGGGAAGTAGTAAAAATCTCAAGAGAAAAGCTAAAGGTTGGTTAATTATATATCCTCTTCTAATTAGGATTCTCAAATCCCCTCAAAAAGAAATTAGGATTCTCAAAGTGCAAATTTTTTGGGATGGGAAATTTGGTTTGCGGCTGTTTGTATATATAAGTACTCCGTATTTATTTATTTTCATTATTTTTAAGATAAAAAGGGATTAATCATTCGTATGGCAAATATCATAAGATATATACTCTTCTATTTTTTATGGAACTTTCTCCATTCAGATTCTACAAAAACTAAGGGTTGTAATCCAAGTAATGGAACAAAAAAATAAAAATATAATTTAAAATGTCATCGATAATCAAACTCAAATCGGTTGTAGGCGATTGTCGAATACGTGACATTTATAAGAGTTAAGTGAATAATATTATGAAAATTTGATAA
>ONZA01002889.1:15955-29531 GCA_900322205.1 Kewa caespitosa
CGGATCCGTTTGTACGGGTTCCTCAAAATTAGGACCCGGATCCGGTCCCGGTTGAACCGATTCCGGTTCCGGACCCGGCGCGTAGTAACCGGTACCGGGTACCCGGTATTTTTGCTCACCCCTACGTAGAGGATATGACGGAGGACAGAGCAAGGTGAAAAAAGAGCATTTATGTAGTTGATAGCATTTGAGGGCGTTCCTCTCACCCCTCTTTTTGCATGTGTTTTTTTTTGGTTGGTTTTTCATTTGTCTTTGTTATTTTATGCTTTCTTTTTTATATTTATTTTTGCTTGCGGTGTTTCTATTGATGTAACTGACCCCAACTTCGGTTGAAACCAAAGCTTAGTAGTTGTTGATGTTGTTGTAATCTCAACTTGACAAATACCGACGGAAAGACTCACACTTCTCTTTCATGAAGATTTTATGTTTAATATGACTAACAGTTTAAGCTATCATTCATAATAAGCATATACCATGATTTTAGATGTCTAGCTCATCAAATTTTAATTTTTACAGTAAGTAACTTTCAACGTAAAAGCTATGTTACAGTAATCTAACATTAGTGATTTATCGTTCCCCTTAACTTTCGGCCAAACTTGACAAATGACAAGTCTTTTCCCATCTACAAAAATTTAATGGATCAAGGCATAGGAGCTCGTTTCGGACTTGTCTACTAAGCAAAGCGGCCCAGTCCAAAATCACAAAACCCAATCCACTACACCCAAAATTTTCATAGGCGCGAAATTGCAAACCCATCAAAATCAGCATAGGCTCAGCAATCACTCCTTTCCAGATTTGAAAGGCGGTCTCATTTTCCAATTTTCGTTTTTTCAGTTTACCGCTTCACCCCCAAACCATCTAGCGGCTATACAAAACAATAAAATACAAATAAAAACAATCCAACAACCTTTATTTATCCACGTCATTGATCCGTGCCTCAACCCCTCAACCAATCAAAATCATTCCCCCTTTTCTATATATACACTCCCCCTATTTTTAACTATCCATCTTATTATCAGTCGAAACCAACATCTTTCTCTCTCTAAAAACTCTCACATCAATGGCGCCAAAGGCAGAGAAGAAACCGGCCGAGAAGAAGCCAGCGGAGGAGAAGAAGGCCGCCGCCGCGGAAAAAACTCCGGCGGAGAAGAAGCCGAAGGCCGGGAAGAAGCTCCCGAAGGAGGCCGGAGGTGTCGCCGGAGACAAGAAGAAGAAGCGATCGAAGAAAAGCGTCGAAACCTACAAGATCTACATCTTCAAGGTCCTCAAGCAGGTCCATCCCGATATCGGAATATCGAGCAAGGCGATGAGCATAATGAACTCCTTCATCAACGACACCTTCGAGAAGCTCGCCGGTGAGTCCGCCAAGCTCGCTCGCTACAACAAGAAGCCTACCATTACGTCGAGGGAGATCCAGACCGCTGTCAGGCTTGTTCTTCCTGGTGAATTGGCCAAACACGCCGTTTCTGAAGGAACTAAGGCGGTTACGAAGTTTACTAGCGCTTAGAAAGAAGGATTTGTGGTTGTTAGTGTTAGGTTTTGTGTCTTGTTGAGTAGATGATGTGTATTTTGTTGTGGTTAGTTGAAATTATAGTTGTGGAGTTGTGTGATGTTTAGATTAGGTTTTGGAGGTATGAGGTTTGGTTTCTGTGGGTTTGATCTTTCCAGATCTGTATTATCTCAATGCAGATATTTAGTTATCAATGAAATTAATTGATTAGTTAATGTCTTTGATTGTCTTTCCTTTTCTCTTTTGGTTGTTGTTGTTGTTGATGATGATATTGTTATTGGCTTGAATTGTTGCTTTTTGCTTATGATGTTGCTGATGTTTGACCAAAAACAGATGAATAAAATGTCAGTAGACACATTTTAACTTGTATTTTGTTGTTAGTAGATCTTCATTTCTGGTCATATGAAATACTAGTGGTTGCGGAGTATGTATCAGTTGATTGATGATAATTGTTAAATAATATACTTCATGAATTTCAATGGAACAACATGTAAACCTTGTCAACTGATTAAATGTCTTGACTCTTGAGGTGTTATCATTGTTTGCGGTATGGTGTCTTGAATAATGCCCTGATGTTTTTGTTTTCATAAGAACTTGAAATGTTTGTTACCATAGTTGCTGTGACTCAGTATTGTACATTTGGAGATCAATGTGCTTTCCCAATTTTTTTTTTTATTTTTTTTTTCTTTTTTCCCAACAAATTCAAGTGAAGAGTTGTTTTTTTGGCAGCTAGTTACTAGACGACTCTGGAAAGTTCGTGTGGGACGCTCGTCTTTGGATGTATATGGTATGTACATTTTTATTAAAGTGGCAGGAAGGTAGTGTGTTAATCGATTGTCAACTGGTATCTTATGAACATTTGCTCATCTTACAGTATCGGTTTGATGAAAGTTTGGTCAACAAGGAGGCACGAGCTTGCTGGTTTACGGTTCTTGTGGAAGAGGAAGCCAAGGTATGTTACCATGTTGTTTGGCAATACATTGTAACCTCTGAGCTATTTGTTCTGGTTCTTTCTCAGTGTTTGGTTGTATGTGCATCTGTTGTTAGGGTAGCTAACAGCACTATACTTATTACCATAGATTAGGTTGTCAATCATTGGAAATTATCCCTTATGTTAAGATTATTAGGGGAATGTGCATGTTTGTTGAGAAAGAAGGGTATTGTTTTGCAGTCAAGCTGTCAAGCAGAACTCTCTGCTCATGCATTTCTGTGTGATATATAAATTCTTGGGAATGAAATTCAATTGCATTGATATGTTATGTAACAAAGTGTGCAGTAATTTTTGCGTACCTCAGTGCTAGATCGGGTTGTACGAATAGCTCAAGGAGAAGGATTTTGATGCAGGAGGGGACTTGTGTACGTAACAGTTGTTTAGGAAGTACTAGACGGATGCATTACAATGCAGCTGTACACAACTCCTGCTTCTTAAGTTGTTTAGTAGTTAGTACTTACTAGATGGTACCACAAGTGTTTTCAAACAAACAAGTTCATCCTCATGGTAGGCACCTGAGGTCAGCTATGAGAAACATTGTAAGTGGTGCAGAAGTCTGAGCGATATTGTGGGTGATTTATTCTTTGTACATTTGCACTTGATATGAGATTTGGTGAGGACGTGAAGAGTCCATGCATGTACATTACGCTTTTGTTTCAACATTTTATTTTTGGCTAAGGTCCCAGATAGAGAGACAGGGTTCTGATCAGAGTTTCTATTAGTGGTAGCGGTGGATTAGGTTATGATGTGAAATCGCAGACTCACAGTCGATAAGAACACCATTCACTGACCTTCATTCTCACTTTTAAGCATCTTGCAGTCTTGTGGTTGCTCAAATCAACTATGAAGTCATGTGCGTGTAGAACTGATCCACACTTCACAAATGTTGATTGGTTGCTGTTTATGTCGGAACATTGTGGTTTCGTACTGCTCCATCATCTAAATCCAATTATTTGGGTTTAGTTTGTGGCCTATGATTTGTGATGTTGGTTATCTTTTCTCACAGATATTGTTGTTGCTTTGATTGTATCTGTTGTCACCAGTTATGTGCTTATGTACTTTAGTACTGTAGGTATTACATGTGTTTCAGTTCTGCCAAACAATTTGAAACAACTTTTATGAGTGATTGGCTCTAATTGTTTGTTTCCAATTTCACATGCAATCTTAGTTTGCCTCATCATCAGTACAATAATGTGAGTTAGAACTAAACTGGGCTTTCACGAAGCATTTGAATCCTGCATTACAGGGCTGTGAAGGAATTGAGTTCATTGAATTAACAGATCTACAGTCGTCATGGTTGCTTTGTTATGGTCTGCATTGGCCAATGCTTGTACGTCAGGATCAGGCTATTATTTCGACATTGTACTTCTCGTAGGGTCACATATAGAGGCAGGATAGTGACAAGTGTCTGTCTTAGTGGTAGTGCTGGATCGGGTTTACTGCGGGTAAGATCACTGTCACTAGAAACACCATTGACTGGCCCTCATTCTCACTTAAGCATATTGCAGCCAATGTGGTTGCTCAGACCAACTACAAAGACATAAGCATGTGGGACTGATTCCCACTTCACTAATGTTCGTTGATTACTGGTTTCATGTCAGGAAATTGTGGTTTCTTATTGCTCCATCATTAAAATCCAATTAGTCCGGGTTAGTTTGGGTCTTGTGGCCTTGTTTTGTTGGTTATCTGTTCTCACAGACAATATTGTTGGTGTTACTTCTCAGTAGTTCTGTACTGTAGGTAATATACGAGTTCCAGTTCTGCCAGATAAATTGAGACAACTTCAATGGTTACTTGGCATAGTGAGTATTTTCGTAATTGCACTGGCATACTCTCTTTGTTGCTCCATTTCCTTTGTTCTTATGTATGGAGTATGGACTACGGCCCTTGATAAAGTTAACGCGTCATGCATGATGTGCTTAAAGCCTTAAAGTGCTTGGTTATGGATGTTTATGTGTGTGGATTTTTACCCAAATGAAAGTAAATTGATGCAAGTACCACCTGTTCTTTTTGGTATAGTTGTTGCTACGTGGAAATGATACATTTGGGCTTTTAGTTCCATAATTATGTTGTCCTTGCAATGTTTGTGGTTGCTTGTACTTTGCTGAAACTGTGGATTATGTATATCTCATTTCTGAACCAATGTGTGATACTTGTCAGTGATGCTTAGTGGTGGCATGCAGGTTATGAACTATTGTAACCCCTTTGCAGGCTGCTTTTGTTTCTTGTTACCTTTACATTCCAGGAAACCATAGATATTGAGCCTCCTTGTACGCTTTTGATTGAGAAAAAGGATGGTAATGTACCAAATGCTCTCGGAAAAGAAGTCTTAACTTTTACAAAATAGTAAAGGGATATAGTTGTCTTCTATTATCCCATTGTTATCCCAACCTAGAGAGTGGCAAGGTCAAAGTAAGTCTTCGTCAAAATGCACCAATTTCTACATTTGATGGGTCATCCCAATATGACCACAAATTCCGCATGGAGCGAATACTTATTTACATCTAAACCTAGAACTAGAAGTATGATTTTATTGAGCTCGTGAAGAAAGTTGTGGAGGTGAAGCTTGCTGTACTATGAAAAATTCTCTTAAGTTATACCCTTACAAGAATATAGGAATAATCCATTGTATGACATGCTTAAATAGAAGGAAAGATAGTAGTATAGCACTGTCTGGGCTTAAAGGACATATCAAGTCTAACAGATGCACTATTATGATAAGTGGCATCTTTAAATTCTTTCACCGTGTCTGCAGTCTGCATGAGGTGTAGATAAAGGCATGAGACATTGATGGAATCCAGATCTCTGACAATATTTGCATCATTATATCTGAAGGATGAATTAACATAGGCTAAATAATTAAGAAACCAAGGACAAGCAGTCATTTCTCCACAAGTCTAACCTCAAAAAGCCACATAACCTAAGCCCTAATAAGAAAGCCTCTCCTATGGCTCTTTCCCTCATAACTCATAAGTACCAATTTTGTGCTGTACTTCCATTAGCACAATTCGAAATAAATCCAGTAGGTTTAATGCAGATTGGACGTAAAATACTTTCTGATGCTGCTCTGTATGATACAACAAATTATGGAATCATGGAATCGATGTTTCTCTTGGTGTGAGTGGTATTAGACATCAAGCTCATATTTTGTTTGCTATACAGCATATGCTTATCACTAGTTTCTTCCATTGACTTCCTACCATTCTGTTTTGGTACTCTGTTTTGCTCCAAATCATGATTGCCTACAACCTCTGTTGAGATAGCCAATCTTTCGTTTCTCATTTCCATCTAGACAAGGTACCTTCATTGACTAAGGCTTGAAGTTTCAACTGCATGTAGGAGGTGTTTGGCATGAGAAACTTCATATTAACCAATAGTTATATACTAGCAGTTGAAGAATGAGTTGGTGGCTTTTATGATGCAAACTTTGTTGATAATCTTTCATGTACAGCAAGGTTGACGATAGATGCATGATATGTAATATTAATCTTTCTACTTTTAGTAACTTGCTGTTGTGCTCCCTTTTGTTGCTTCTTGCATTGAATGGAACTTTTTAATTTCTTGCAGATGGGACTTCTCATTTTATAGGGGGTGCTGTTGTTGAGCACCTTGATGGCCGCAAATGACATTATTCATAAGCAGCTATATAGTTATTGGCTACCTTGGTCAGATTTGTAAATACATCAGAGATCCATCTTTGATTTTCTTTCCTTAACAATCAACCAATGAATATTTATCCATGGTTTCCAGGGGAATGAAGCGGAGAGATCTCTTGTTGAGCCGTTACTGGAGAAGGGATGACGATGGAACAGATCGTATATGCGTTTTCAGAAAAGGCACCATCAACATTTTGGTACTAACTCTGCTACAAATTCTGACTAGAACTTTTTCGGTCTTTGTTTGACAGTGCTCCTCTACCATTCAGTATATCACAAGAAATGCCCTCCACAGAAAGGCTGCATTCGTGCGTGCCTTAAAAGTAATGTACGCCTGAATTATACATCTGAAATTTCTTAAAGAAAAACATACATCTGAACTATTATCCACTACTTGTGTGTCGTATGTGTACACTTGGTTCGATCCCTTGTTTACTTATTTGTTGGAAAAGGAACTGCACGGGCCATCTCTATTCCAATTCTTTCTTGGCATCTCCTTTCCTCAGACTATTCAAACAGAAAATTATTGGCCTGGTCTTTAAATAAACATATGCAATAATTCAAGTGTTTGGTTTTTCTTTCTATTTTTCAATGCATTAGACTCGGTTCTGTATGTGCAGTAGTTTAATCTCTACTGAATCCTCTTCTGTTACTAAGAAGTGAATTACCATTGATTTTTGGGTGTCATGAAATTTCAGTCTCTTTCTAAATTTATCTTCTTTTCTTCAAAATCGTTTTGATAATTCTTTGTATATGCTTCTTTGTTTAGCCATATGGGTATTGGATCATCTTGACACAAACCTATTCAATTTACCTGTGGTGCAAATATACCTGGAAGTTCATGCATATTGATTTCCTGTAAGCATAAACGGGTACCTTGTCTGATGCCCACTTATTATTCTTCTCTTAATAGCTTAACGTATAATGTACTAGCAGGTTTAGTAAAAGTTTGGCCATTCTACAGGTCATATTGTTGAAATACATCTCTTCCTGAACGAACTTTTCATTGATATTTCAGGTTTTTCATTGAGACGAGACTATTATCGCTACCACCAGACTTTTAGCTTTAGATTTTGTTTAAACCTGCATCTCTATTTGCCTTGATTGCATAATTTTGACCTCTCTATACCATCTATGGTGGGCTTTACATTAGGAAGAACTTGTAGATTTGTGTCTAAATTTGGTGATGTACTAAGTTTTGACGCTGGTGAAATCGATTCCACCTTATGATACTGCCACTTCCCTGCTTGATGATGGATATCGTCCTAACGTCTTATCGAGAAACATTCAGGGATCGGAAGCACTTAAGTCTTTGACTTGGTAGTTTGGTTGCCACTGATAGTTAAGATTATGCTTTCCCTAATGGTAAAGGTCCCTTTTCTTTTTCTTCGTAATGTTACAATAGTACAATACCCACTAATATTGCTACTACATACAAATGCCATAAGAGTTTCACTGAATCACTGTGGATTGTGGAACTGCCTCTCCACAGAGAACATATACCTAGCCATCTAAACTCATCCCCTCTGCTTAGTTTGAGTCATCTAATCACTGTTGCTTTTTAAATCATTTCATTAAGTAACTTGGACTAGATTACACTGCAGCAGTTTGCATTCTAAGTGCAGGGACTGTTTGTTTTCAAATGGCCGTAGTATCTAGACTTGTAAAAATAATTCTGACACAAAAGCTGACCTGTACTTGACCCTGTCCACCTTTAGTCAAGGCATTTGAGTAGTAAACTTCGACCATTTTTTTTTTTTATTTTTTTTTTTCGTGAGGTGTTCAATTGTTTTATACTTTTATCGTACTGTCTTCAGTTTACACAATTCTAAGATAATTATAAATGACTGTTAACACAAGCCCAACAGGGCTCTATCCTAAACTATCGAGTCTAGCGTAGACTTGGTCCACGGTGAACCAAGTTGACTCTCACACTTTATAAATGTGACTACCTAAATTAGATATTAAGTAGTCACATTTACAAAGTGTGAGAGTACCTTGGTCCATGGTAGACCAAGTCTACACAAGACTTGCTGATCCTAAACCAATTGGCAACAAGTGGAGCAATCCACTAAGCTTATATATTAGTCTTTTCTCTCCCAAATTACCAATGTGGAACTTTCCCACTTAACAATGACCTATGAATTATTGTTTACACAATTCTAAACTAATAATTGCTCGATGTTTAAGTTTGAAGTTGATATGAACTAAAATGTTTTAAAGAAGACGCCTTAACAAGCTTAGGAGGAGTTGGGGTTTCTGGTAGTATACGTAGAGAAATAGATTCATTCCTTTCAGTACTAGTAGATGAGACGGGATTCATAGGCATCAGCAAGCAAGACAGCAACCCATCAACAATTCTACCTTTTGCTGGATCATTTTTACTGTATTGACATCTAAAGCCTCGAACCAATTGGGCCGACAAATATCAATATTAAAGCTCACAAAGCCCAGCTAGAGGCCCATATTTGAACTACATAACTCACGTGAACAGTAGACATGGAGGTTTCTCAATGATAACTTAGCAGGAGTAATAACGGATTAACTTTTATGAGTCCCTAAAACATAAAATGAACCGAATTGCTTCAACATTTCGATACTTACCAACCTCGATTTCAAACCGTCTCTTCTCAACGGTCAGATTGAGCTCCCAGCTCTTTATCAGCAGTAAGTTTCTTTGGTTTAAATTTCCTAACCGTTGCTCTGTTATCATTCCTTTGTTGTTAATTGCTATGGTGTTTCTAATTGATTATTATTTGTGATTTTGATGCAGGGCTTTCGTTCTATACAACAAATGAGGAATTGGAGCGCTTGTTTTCTCCTTTTGGGAATGTCACTGAAGGTATCTTTAAGCTCTTTGTAGTTGTAGTGCTCCCTCCACCCGTCCTAAATTAGTTGTCATATCAGATATACCTCGAAATCATACGATTCTATTTTCGGCATGACCCACTATGATTCTTGGTATACCGTATAAGTCACACGGACAAAATCTCGGACCTGACTGTTGATACTGTTCTTTTAGACTTACTTTCAGTTTTGATGAGACGGTTTAAGAACTTCTTCGCGCTGAAATGTGTTTATGATACGCCGATAGTTCATGTATCCTTTGAAAGGAATGATGATTATAAAATTTAAATACCAAATAAATTTATTAAAATTAAAAGCAGCCAAGTCTAGTCCAAAAGAACAAGGAACAAGGCTGAGCAACAATTCTTACTGAAATAGGGAGAGTGACAACTAATTTTAAACGGTGCGAACCAGAATGAGTGGTAACTAATTTGGGACGGAACTCGAGCATATAATTTTCGAGCATATAGCTGTGGATTAAGTATATGACTGGATTTTATTGAGGAATTGATCTTCGTTTATGATAGCAAGGTTGGTGATGGACCCTAGAACACAAAGGCCAAAGGGGTTTGGTTTTGTGACATTCGAGTCTGAGTCGGAGGCTGAGAAAGCTATGAAGGCTTTGAATGGGACGGTAATTTTCTGTTTGATCCTTACATTACATGCCTCTATTCCTGTTAAGCTCAGCTTTAGATAAGTTATGATTGTGCTCATAGGCATAGCAAAAAAGTGATTGGTTTTGTTTAAATCAGCCATGTTTGAAAAGCCTACATAATTGGCCCTGAGTGACAGAGTTGACCAAAACACATACGCAAATACGATAATCTGATCTTGACATGAACAGAAAATGACCCCAATCCATTGCAAAAGTATTGATTGCAGACTAACCTGACTCGGAAAAACACATACCTGAATTAACCATAAACCTGACCATACTGAAGTCAACCTAACCAAGCCAAACATAAAAGCATTCTAATTTGATCATTCTATGATTGACTAGATCAGAACGACCTGATTGACAGGTCCAACCATCCGACTTCACAAATTTTGTGCATCGCTTGGAGGATATTGGACATTGTATCCTCATCCAAGTTCACAAATTTTATTGTATCCTTTGTGCATTTGCTCCCTGCTTGCTATAGTACCCCTCCCTCTCTCAAAACCCCCCCAAAAAAGGAGGAATCGAATGGGGAAAAGGTGATATGCTTTGTGCACGGTTTTGATTATGGAGTTATATTGAGTGCTTATGTTTTCACAGTTTAGGGAACCATTCAATTGTTCATGATCTCTTTAGCTACCGCCTACCGGTTACCTTTTTATTTCCTTAGTTTAACTAGAAATCACAGTATTGTTTGTCATACTTGATGTTTGCCCTTTGTTCGTAATCCACTTACTGCATTCATGCTTGATCACAATGAATAACAAATGACCTGAAAATATCAGCGTTGTGATCTTTTCCTGTATCCTAGATAGCTCAATGTTTTGACCATCAATTCCTGTACTTGTTGTTCCCTTCAGCTCTGACATTTTCAATCACTGCCAAATTCAGATTAATCACTACCTACATAAAAGTTTTAATTTGATCACCTATTCTCAGTTACAGTATGATGTTGCCTGGATATAAATGGAAGCTGTAGTACTGCAGAATTGTCATCTTTCTCCAATCATCATGTCGTTTTTCATTTAGAAACCTGTTGTCAATTTTACTCGCACAGTATTGTATTGTATGTCTCCGTCTCTCCGAGCTAAATGGTGTTAGCTACCTATTTCTCCTTTTTGCTTATGTTATGTTTGGAATGCAGATAGTTAATGGACGTTTGATTTTTGTGGAACTTGCAAACAAACCAAAAACTGATGGCGAAGATGCTGGCCCTTGACACGAGGACGTGATTCTCCAAAGTCTAATCGAGAAGATGCCTCAATATAAAGCATTTTGTGAATTGCATTATCAATATACCTTACGCAGCTTTTATGTTCAGTATCATGTAGCTACAATGCTTTCTTAGTTGCATATGTTGGGGGTGCATCTAAAGTGAGTACCTGTCAACAGGATTCGCCTCTAGTGTTTGTGCAACCATTAGTTTCCTGACGCTTGGTGTAGCATTTGTTGGATACACTGGAGTTATATAAAGTCGCATTTGTTACCTGAGGATCGATGAGCTACAATATTTTGCTTCTTTCATTGGTGATTTGGTAGTCATAAAATGTTCACTCCATGTCACCAATGCGGCATCGTCTAATTATACTTGACGTGGAAGATCTTTATTCTTTAGTGAATTTACATTTACGTAATAAGCTTTATGATACTAGATAATTGTATGATGACTATGATCAAGGACTATTGAAGTTTATACAAAGTAAAACAGGCTACTGTGCAACATCCAAGCAACTTTCTTTGTTCACTGGTAGTCACCTTCTCATCGCCAATATTAACCCAAGGCAGCAAAAGACGAAATTTGAAATCAAAATTGGGCATCTGTGCAGGATCTTCCACATTATTAACAGCAACTATTATCAGTTTCATAAGAGGAAAACAAAGTTTTAATATAGACTTGTACTGAAGATTTGTTTCTAGTTAATATATGGAGCACAAGTGTACAATGAAGAACTTTGCTTTCACTAGAGCAAACCTCTTCCCAAATTTCCTATCCTGAAGAAATCGGCAGAAGTGACCCCATGACGAACGCAACACACCCACAGTTCAAGATTTTGGAATGTTCCATCAATGAATGAATTGAACATCAGCAACCCAATGATTCATTTGCACGGGAAGCGGCTGAAGCAGTTCCATCAGATTCAGCAACCCAATGATCATTGCTTGCGAGCATATTGGACACGGATATTCCACCCATCCAAAACCTATTCAGTTGCATAGGAAACCAGTTTCAGGGGTAAATTCCTTATCCTTAATAATAATAAGATTGACCTTTATCTCCGTCGCATGAAGTAGCAAATGAATTCCATAAGCAGCATATAGACTGACCTGACCATCCATTTCCTTCAAAGCTGATGTTGCAGCATCTTCAGTAGCAAACTTGACGAATCCGTATCCTTTTGAATTTCCACTTACATGATGGCAAATAACTCTAACTACAAAATGTAATGAATGAGCCAACCGTGAGGAGAGAATTATCGAATGTCACTCGCACTTGGAAGAAATTTCAGGCGTAACCGTTTGAAGGCATTACCTTCAATAATTTCACCATGCCGTTTGAAGGCATCTCGCAGCACGGTTTCATTTGTATCATATGAAAGCCCTAATTCAAAGTGTAGCAACATGAGTACATTTTGATGGTCGGTACATAGGATCTACCATTTCATTAGTGGAGAGAAGCAATGGCGAAGACCTCTTCAATCATTTTTCAACAAAACAGCACTGCCTTCCTTTTTCTTTTCTTTTTCTGTTTTTTTCTTTTTCTATATTTTTCTGGTTGTAGGGGGAAAGGGGAAGCTTAAACATGAGCTGTCTCAACTCTCAACCTTCTCAATTATTAAGTGCACAACAACACAAGGAAACTAAGAACAACCTATGCTGAAACACTTCGAAAAAGTTTACAACATGTCTTTATCAAAACGAAAAGCAAGTGGAAGCATATATAAGAGTCGATACACAATCATGTATGACAAGGTTCAAAAATACTCCCTCCGTCCCATTAGGGTTGTTCACATTAATATATGGGACTCGCATACGGAAATAAAAGACAGTCATATGGAACGGAGGGAGTAGAAGACAAGGTGGGATAACGAGAACAAGAGGCAAAAGGAGGGGGAAGACCACCTCCAACAAATAAATTGGTACAAGCATTACGAACCAGCAGCAGCATTGCAGATGGGCGGCTTATATGCCAATGAGACCGCACTCTACACAACATTCTTGAGATTAGAAGTGAAGAACCAGGTTATATGATCCAATTCTCTGTCAAACAAAAAGGAAGTAACTGGCATGAGAATCAAAATGCTAGTCTGGGATCTCATGAACGCATATATTCCGCAATGTGAATTCATAAAACAATAACACTAGACAGAAAAGACGGGGCTGAGTTGCTTTTCAAGGACTCTGAAAAACACATATGCGAAGTTCTAATCTTACTCTAGAGAGATAGCAACGATGCATCCTAGTCTATGTAACAACGAAAAACAACCACATCAATTTTAGACCAACAAAAGCAACATCGTCCCTAGCTATTTGATAGTCTATCTTATCGAGGACTTGCCGATAACTGAACTGCTCAGTTCAGCTCCCTAAAATTGGTGTGGGTAAGATAGTCCACATCAATCTTAGACCAACAAATGCGACATCGTCCCTTCGCTAGTTGACACTAATCTATTCAAAATTTGATGTATCCTTACTATTCGAAGTCACTTGGGAAACGATAACACAAACACAGACCTAACACTACTAGCCTGAGTTCTTGCAGATGTTTCAGACGGCATTGAGTAACCCCATATGAGTTCATATTCTAGCTCTAAAGCTTTTTTAGTATTTCTCTAGCACATAGAAAATAACAAGTTTAAGATTAATCAAGTGACCAAGTCTAATCAACCAAACAAAGTAAGTACNATAAACTAAGT
>ONZA01002891.1:0-13932 GCA_900322205.1 Kewa caespitosa
AAGTGTGTAGTGACACTTTTTGATGTAAATAATAAAACTTTTGCACTTAAAAACCAAAATGAGCCATAATAAGTTTGCAGCAAACGAGACCTTAAATCAATGCATCATTCCAAATAAAGCAACGGTAAAGTTGCAGTAAGCAACCTAAACTCAAACCTAAAACACTTCCTCTAATTCACACTTTTAATCAAACCCCATAAAGCCAAATCAAACAAGCAAGTAGCAACACTTAAACCCAGTTCCCACTTCACATTCCTCAGTACCCACAAAAAGAAAAAAGAAAAAAAAATCCATAAAGATTCCAACTTTATATGTTTTTGTTTTCCCCAAATCTAAGTTGAAGGGCTTTTGGTTCTTGTCTTGTTTCCTCGCTCAATCCGCCTTAACAATTGATTTGGTACTGTTTTTTCTTTCTTTCTCATCTACCCTTTTCAAATCTTTATCTTTAGATTCTGTTTGTTGTGTATTTGTGGTTGCAGTTTGTTCATGGGATTTGAATTTAGTGTTTTGGGGTTTTGTGTTTAGGGCTCAATCTCATTCTATGAGGTGTATCTTGATAGTTGGTGGGTAAAAGAGGAAATTTTGAATTGACCCACTTTGATTTTTTGTGTTTTTTTTTGGAAATTTCTGATGCAAGTAGATTTCCCAGTTGTGAATATTTGATGGGTAGTATTGAGAAGTTGGTAGCAGTGAGGAAATCACTTAACCTAAGCTTAGACAAGTCAAAAGCTTTAGGGTTAGCTCTAGACAAAGCTGGGCCTAGATTGGAGGAAATTAACCAGAGATTGCCTTCCCTTGAGGCTGCTGTGAGACCCATAAGGGCAAACCAGGATGCCCTTTTGGCCGTTGTCGGTCACATAGACCGGGCCGTGGGACCTGCTGCAGCGGTTTTGAAGGTTTTCGACGCGGTTCATGGTCTCGAGAAGTCGTTGTTGTCGGACCCCCGGAGTGACCTTCCGGGGTATTTAGCTGTGCTCAAGAGGCTTGAGGAGGCATTGAGGTTTTTAGGGGACAATTGTGGGCTGGCAATTCAATGGTTGGAGGATATAGTTGAGTATTTGGAAGATAATACACTTGCCGATGAGCGGTACTTGGTGGAGTTGAAGAAGTCTTTGAAGAGTCTTAGAGAGTTTCAAAACAATGGGAATAAGGCTTGCCTTGATGGAGGGTTACTCGATGCTGCCCTGGATAAGCTCGAGGAAGAATTCCGCCGCCTATTGGTGGAAAACAGTGTCCCTCTCCCGATGTCTTCTGTTGATGATCAAGCTTGTATTGCCCCGTCTCCTTTACCCGTGGCAGTGATTCAAAAGCTTCAAGCGATTCTAGGGAGGTTAATTGCCAATGAAAGACTAGATAAGTGTGTATCAATCTATGTTGAGGTTCGTAGCTCGAATGTTCGCGCAAGCTTGCGGGCTCTTAATTTGGATTATCTTGAGATCTCGATATCTGAATTCAACGATGTGCAAAGTATAGAGGGGTATATATCTCAATGGGGGAAGCACTTGGAGTTTGCTGTAAAGCATTTGTTTGAGGCGGAGTACAAGCTCTGCAATGATGTGTTTGAGAGGCTTGGGTTGGATATCTGGATGGGTTGCTTTGCCAAGATTGCTGCACAAGCCGGAATTCTTGCGTTCCTTCAATTTGGGAAGACGGTCACTGAGAGCAAGAAGGATCCCATCAAGCTTCTGAAGCTGTTGGACATTTTTGCCTCTCTGAACAAACTGAGGCTGGATTTCAACCGGCTGTTTGGTGGGGCTGCTTGTGCTGAAATACAGAATTTGACCAGGGATCTTATCAGAAGGGTCATTGATGGGGCATGTGAGATATTCTGGGAACTTCTGGTTCAAGTTGAATTGCAGAGACAGACTCCACCACCTGTTGATGGGAGTGTTCCCAGGCTAGTCAGCTTCGTCACAGAGTACTGTAACAGATTGCTCGGGGATGATTACAAGCCAATCCTGACACAAGCCCTAGTAATTCACCGAAGTTGGAAGAATGAGAAATTCCAAGAGAGGCTCCTTATCAACGCCATCCTTGATATAATCAAAGCCATTGAGATCAACCTAGAGACATGGTCCAAAATGTATCAAGATACCACCTTATCTTATCTTTTTCTGATGAACAACCATTGGCATTTATACAAGCATCTGAAGGGAACCAAGCTTGGGAATCTCTTAGGAGATACGTGGTTGAAAGAACATGAACAGTACAAGGAATACTATGCTGCTATCTACTTGAGAGAGACTTGGGCAAACCTTCCAGCTTTGTTAAGCAGGGAAGGTTTGATCATGTTCTCCGGAGGTCGTGCTACAGCTCGTGACCTCGTCAAGAGACGGCTAAAGAAATTCAATGAAACTTTTGATGAGATGTACAAGAAACAGTCCAACTGGATTGTGTCAGACAAGGACTTGAGAGAGAAAACATGGCAGCTTATAGTACAAGCAATAGTACCGGTATACCGAAGCTATATGCAAAACTACGGGCCTTTAGTAGAGCAGGATTCAAGTTCGAGCAAGTATGCCAAGTATACAGCGCAGTCGCTGGAGAAGATGATCATGTCTTTGTTTCTCCCAAAGCCAAGCAGACATGCCAGCTTTAAAGGAAGACAGTTCAGTGGGAAATTCAAAAACGGGGCAGCAGAACAGAATCAGCTGTCTCCTGTGAGCACATAATCACATGAGTCTCACCATATGTCCAATCAAGTATGCAAAATGGCCGATCTCTGTATATAGTTTATAATCTTGGAAGCCTAAGATATTTATGTTGGACCCCGTTTGTGCTATTCCCGTGAGCGTGCTCTGCACCTGGATTGTCGTTGAAGAGTTCTAGATTGACGTAGAACAAACCAGTCAAGTGAAATTCTATCCTCATCTATGGCAGTTAGTCCAATGTACTATAATTCTTTTTCTTCAAGGGTATTTGAGGTTGCAGGCATGATCTTTATGTACCAACTAGATGACCTTGATGTATACCCCATCTTCTTGGAGAAAATCATATGTATTAGATATAACAAATTTTGTAATAAAAACGATTCATTATATATTTATGTGTTGTACTCCTTCAATGCTTTCTTAGTTCATGGTAGACTTGAAGAAAGGTGATACTTTTGTCAGTTGATATATGTTGTGTCGCAGAACCTGCTTTTATTACATTTGTTAGGATTCTTAAACCTGCTCTTTCTTTCCTGCATGGTGCTTTATGCCTTTATCTGAGCCCCTTTATCAATTTGGGAATAACTTTGTGGAGAGTTTAAGTAGAGCTGGAGTTGGAAATGTCTTTTGCTCCGAAGGTTGCTAAAGGAACATCATATCTCGAGTCATGGTTATGCACGAATGTATCAAAAAGTTGGGTTAGAATGTTTGTAGAAGAAAAATAGCAAGGTTTTCAGTTTTTTTGTAGTGTGGACTCTTCATGTCAGTGTTTTTGTGTACATGTTATCATAAGATGTCACAAACTGATCATGGAGCATATTTCGATCGCGATTAAACGAAGTGCTTCGAAGTCGTTGCTGTTAGAAAAACCGGATTGCACCATATGCTCCAAATTCGAAGGGACTAATGTTCAACGTAGAGCTTGTTGGTTGCAGCGACTCTCATCAGTAATATATACCCAAGCCAACTATAACAAACATCAATTTAGTAAGTGCCATAATTCTGAGAACTCGAATACTATGATATCGCGAACAATTTTTGAGCACCAGAATTTCCAAATAAAAAATGACAAAGAGGCAAACATTTCTTTTCTGATTCTATTACAATTAATTTTGACATCAAAGCTCATTAGCAAGTGCAGAGTTTTGTCAAAGAAAATCAAAGTTCCCTCCAGTGAGAGCTTGAAAATCTTGCAGTTTTCTTCAGCATTATCACCCGCTACGAAGTTCTTGTGCTGATAGAGCTTCTGCTAAGAGCTGAATCATACCTGCGATTATCAAGCCGACCAGATTTCTAACACAGCTAGAACTAAGGCTCATAATTTTTGTTTTGTGCCAATATAGTCATGCTATGTTTTGCCGCTCCATTTACTTTTTGCTTCTAATCTCCTCCTGCTCAGTTTCCTGACATAAATGAATATCGGTAAGTGGGTGAATTGTGTTCCCCCACTAGAGAGTGATGTTAAATAATCAATCAATGTCATTTATTATCTTTAATAATACAGACTCACGATGTATTGTTGGAAATGATTATACCTCAAAGTTGGAATGAAAAAGATACGATCTTGATGCAGCTGCAAGATGTGTGTTGACAAGCCTAGTAGCAGCTCCTCAAGCTATCATTTCAGCGGCGCTGTAACCTATCAGCACTTCTTTTTACCATTAAAGAGAGATGATCATTGCGTTTCAGATCAAGGGTCAAACAGGAACAACCTCTATGTTATTCTCGCCAACCTTGCTCTTTGACAGAGGCCTGATGCTGTAAACTTGTCGAACACTAGCCCGAACTCCCCGATTGTGTAGTATTCCACGACGTCCTCACCAAGCTCCTGGAAGAAAACACAATTATGTAGAAGATGTACACCATGAACTAACAAAACTTACAAACACTTGGATTATAGCAAGACAAAAAAAAAAAAAAAAGTACCTGAAACATGTGAGGCTTGTTCGTCTCTTAAACAACAGTTGATCATTTCTTTTGCTGGTGAAAATGGTTAGTTATTCCTGTAGCACAGCCCCTAAATTTGGGCAATCAACCAGTTTAACAAAGTTGCACCAGAGCACACCGTGGCCAAGTACAAACCAGAATCTCAAAATACATACTCTCAAAAAGCTCTACATTTTCATAAGGGTCATTGCCTTCCGCTCATAACACTTCTCAGAATTGATACTATTGTAGAGAGAAAAACCATCTCTCTCTTGTATATATCTACATATTTGCAGACATTCTTTCTAAATGATCTTGGGAAATGGCAGTGGGAATGCTTTAGCAGAGCACGAAACTGGCACAAATTCTTCTGTGAATCGAGGTTTTTTAGTGTGCAAATAATTCTGAATCACATGCCAAGCACTGAAGTGTTGCCAATGCATGAGTATCATTGTCAACCCAGATTAGCTCTTAGGCCAACTCTTCTTCTAGTGCTTCTCTCTGAGATCTTCATAGTCTGTTCGGTGCATGAACTTCCCACCGTGAACCCAGCTGTTCAGCTACTGTCTAGCATCATCAGTTCCAACAACTGCGACAGTCATTTCTGATACGCAGAAAACATGTCCACATCCGAAGCGAAGACTGTTCAAGGATACAAAACATTTTCAAAGATTCAGAGTAAATAGTGATTTGATTAATACATGGAATTGAGCACGTCTGTAAATTCACAAACAAGGCCCATCCCCTGAAATTGGCATAAAGACTTAAGATGAGACAAGTACTAATTTGACCGGTTACAATCTGAATTTGACAATAAACACAATATAATAATCCAATCCAACGTAAGAACAGACGACAGCCTCAAGACTAATCAAGTTCACAACAATACGAGAATGAAGGAGGGAGCTTGAGTAATGGAGTATAATATGTTGGATGCCTGAGGAGCAAGAGCTGCAAAAGCTTTGTCCCTCTACGGTTCTACATATTTCCAAAACTGTATACCAGAACAAACCAGACCAGAATCGAGACCCAAAAAAGTACAGCCACAAAAATACCTTGACCTTGACTTAAAACTCCCATACCCCATGTCTCCACAAATTATAAACCAGTCCCAAAAGGCAGGAAGCAACAGTAGTAATTCAATCATTTATGGGTGCGGTCACTCTCCATGAGTTAATTGCAGGCTTTTCCATGGTAAAAGAGCACCTGACTCTTCCCCATATGGCCAGGTGTAACGAAAGAAATAGGGTTTTAAAGCCTCCTTAAGCTCAAAAGTAAGAGGCATTCTTCATCACCAGCCCACTAAAAACCAAAGATTCATGATATTACAAAAATCATCACACAGCAGCAGTTCTCTTCAACCTTTTAATCCTGCATGCCAGATATAGGAGATGTGAACTTTCTGAATTCTGCAAGGCAAGGATGGACCGACCTTTGTCTCTCTTTTCCATTATTTTTTTCATGTCAAGTTATTCATAGTGACTACCTTTTTTTTTTGCCCCTCCCAACAATTATAGTCCCTCTCCAATAAAGGGTCAAAATAAGACATGATGATTAAAATATACGAGGAAGCAGTTTAAGCATTTACCTTGCAGGAAGCCCCCGAAGATCTCAAACTATGGAGAACTTGAGGTCCTATTACCAGAACAAAGGTATGTCTAATCACTTAGGCAAATGCAGTCTTTGAGGCGTCATTGCTTGTTTTGAAGTTCCCATTCATGAGAAAATCGAAGGTCATTTTGTCAGGAACAAGACCTTTGTCAAGCATTTCATCGTGCAATCTGAAAGCCTCCGGCAAATTTCCCTCCCTGAAATACCCTGCAATCAGCGCATTATATATCAGAGAGTTAGGAGTCAATTTCTTCTCTTCCATCTCTTTCAAGAAGTCCCGTGCATGGTCCATCTGGGCTTTCTTACATAACCCATTCACCAAAACTGTATATGTTATTTCGTCAGGCTTAATTCCTTTCCCTAGCATCTCAGAATAGAAATCTGAAGCGGTAAGCAGTTTCCCCTCCCTTAAGAGTCCATCAATCAAAGTAGTGTACGTTTCTAAATCACAGGGAACCCCCTGGTCAATCATCTTTTGATAGAACGAAAGAGCAGCTTCCATGTTATTTAGACTTCTGTAACCACTGATCATGCTATTGTAAATAAATCTGTTCGGCAACAACCCTGTTTCAAGAAGTTCAGAGAAAAGTCTAGATGCACTTTCCATATCTCTTCTTTTACAAAAACCATCAATAAGTGCACTATATGCTGTCACATCCAAATCAAGACCCTGGTTCATCATCTCAAGTCGCATTTTCAAAGCTAGATCAATCATGTTTCTTTTGCAGAACCCGTCAATCAAAATTGTGAATGTAACAACATTTGCAGAGACTCCCTTTTCACGCATCTCACTATAGACAGACAACGCAGAATCTAAAGCACCTTCCTTCATAAATCCCTCAATAATGAAATTATAACTCATACAAGATGGTTCAAAATCGAATTGCATCAAATTCTCCACCATCTTCCTTGCTTCAGATGTTTGGCCATGTTTGCACAACCCACCAATGATAGTGTTATACGTGTAGTCAGTACAAGCAATCCTTTGGCTCACCATCTCATCAAACACATTGAGGGCTTTCTCTACCTCACCTTTCTTGAAAAACCCATCCATTAAAATAGTAAAGGTAACGGCATTAGGTTTAAAACCCATACGAATCATCTCCGCAAACATACTCTCTGCCGAACCCATATTCCCTTCCCTGCAGTACCCAAGGATCATGTGGTTGTAAGAAACTATAGTTGGTACGATTCCAGATTTCACCATCTTATCCCAGAACTGCTGAGCTTCATCCACCTTGGCAGCTCTACAGAGCCATGAAATCAGAAAGTTATAAGAGGAAACATTGACTACACCAGATTCCACAGCCTTGTTAAACTGCTCATAAGCCTTCTCCCATGATTGTGCATTGAGGAGCCCTTTAATCAATGAATTAAAATTATACGCACTTGGTTCAAAACCCATCTCAATCATCTGGTCATAAAGCTCACATGCTTTATCCATGTGTCCCTTCATACAACATCCGTCAATCAAAACCGAGAAAGTGACTTTATTCGGAGAAAGTCCTTCCTCAGTGACTCTCGTAAACAAACTCAAAGCACTCTCCAAATCACCTGAAACACAATACCCCTTCATCAAGCTTGTCGCAACTACCAAATTCATCGGTCTCCCACAAGAGATCATTTCATCTTTTAGCCTCAAAGCTTCCTCCGTATTCTTATCCTTCACACATGCCACGATAACATTACTAAAGGTACCCTCAGAGGGCACCCAACCCTTCTCCTTCATCTCAACTAACAACTCACAAGCAGCATTCGAATCCGGTTTCTTGCTAACCGCTCCAACAGCGCAACTATAAGTCGCAGCGTCTAAATCAACCCCTCTATCCCTCGCCTCTCTAAAGCACTTCTCAGCCTCCCTAGCATTCCCTTCTTTCAAATACGCTCGCATTATCACATGCACCGTTGCGCTATCCCCAACAATCCCTCTAGACCCCATCTTATCATACAACACCTTAGCTTCCACAATCATATTCCTTCTAACTAACACATTCAACAAAGCATTCACAAAAGACACCCACAAATCAACATGCTCATCATCAACCATCTTATTAAAACAAACAATGGCATCCTCAATTCTATAAGCATGAACAAAGCCAATCAACAGACAATTAAAAACCCGGGAATCGAAACCAAACCCGAACCTTTCGGCGGTCTCAACAAGGCAATCAAAGACAATGGCAGCACCAGGGCATTGATCACTAGAAACCCACTGATTAACCAAGTTTCTTAAACCCTTAGAACCAGAAAAGATATGAAGCAATACACAAAAAGGTTCAACACCTCCATTGAAACCCTCTTGCTTCTCAGCCCATTGAAAGTACTTCAATGCAGAAAAAGGTTCATGCTTTAAGCTCAACAACTCCTCAATCACATCATTTTGGGATATAAAGGTGTGATTTTGATGGTTTTGGGACATGGGTATCTTGGAATTAGCATCTTTGAGACTACATGAATCAGTAAAATGACCAGAAATTGTAGATTTGGGGGTTGGTTCTGAGATGGGGTTGTGGGAAATCAAGGGGTTTGAAGATGAACATGAGGAAAGTGGTTTGTGGGTAATTGAAGAATGTAATTGTAATGGGTTAATGTGTAGAGATTTTCTCAAAGTTCTCATCTTTTTGTGCTGAATAATTGGCAAACTGGGAAACGAACTACTGGTATGATGAAGATGAACCCTATGTTTGTTCTTCAGGATTGATGCCAAATTTTCGGTTTTTGGAAAGGGGAAGAAATTGTTAACCGGGTCATTAGGTCGGGTTGACCCGACCAAAAAGCCCGTTTTATTTGGACTTATTTGTAGAAATAGAACTGTTCAGTTTAATTTAAAACAGTAGTGATTATGAAATTTTTTAATTATATTGTCATAACCTTTATGAAAAGTTAAAAAGTTAAAATGTAAAAAATACTACTAGTAGACTCATTTTAAATGAATACTTTAGAAAAAAAATTATAAATTTCATTTCATAAATTTACAATTATTCCTTTTTTAAAAAAATACAATTATTCACGATCAAAGTGGCGAATTTAAAACTGTTGAAAAGTAAAAACACATATATTATGAAGTCCATCACAAATAAATTTAGAACCAAATGTCATATTTTTTTTAATATACTATATTCCTGATTAAGGAGAGAAACTAGAGGCTCCCCTCAAGGAATGTTTGAGTTGAACTTGTGAAATTGTTTATGTAATCTCTCGAGAAATTGGGAATGCTCGTTCATACCAGTTGTAGCTACAAATATAAGTAGTCTTCCTGAGTCCATATTCCATAAGCATCATATGTGAAGTAGTTTAAACAAACTCCTATATACAAGTTTTCACTTAAATATGTGCAATAGCCACAGTACATGCTTCAAAAGTAATTATTTGTCTCTTCACCAAAACAATCATAGGAAAAAAAAAAAAAAAAAAAAAAAAAAAAGTTACAGGCATTGGAAGTGTGACCATTATATGTTGTTAACTGGAGAGAACGGAGTTCAGAACTCTAATGGTCCTTGCTCTCACTGCAAAACTGAATACAAGGTATTCCCTCAAGCGAGTCGGTGATATCATGGATTGACTAATTGAGCCATCGAGAACTAAAAATTAGGGTACACAACACTAAGATTTCTGTGATATCTCTCGTATGTCGTGTCTATCTATGCTTAATTGATAATACAAAAGAATTTACACAAAAACAGCTGGTATAAGAACAATACAATTTCCTCATGTACCTATTCAGTAGCCTTAAGCCCTTAACCAAGCCATATCTATTGCTTCATAGTTTGGTTAGCATAATAATCCCTCTCCCATTTCTCTACTTGTCTAACGGCATTGGCTTTTCTCCTTAGTAGGGCCTGAAGAGCAACCTGATCATAAGGAGGCGGCATGGTGCATGGAGCGGTATCTGAAGGACGCTTCACCATAGAGTCCATCATAAACTTCTTTTCTATATCGGAAGCGGGGCATGCCAAGGACTCCGAGCACAACTCAACAGCGTTTTTAGGTATGGTGGGTTTGAACTTTAAAAGCTTCGCATATTCAGTGAGCAAGTGCAGCATATAGTCATATACATAATCCATCTTCACATCTCGGTGTATAAAGTCACTGGCTGCTTTTCCAATTGCCTGAGCCTGGTAAATTCATGTAGGTGGAGGAAATAAAGAGTATGTTTACTTCAGCATGCAAGCAGAGAAATTACAAAAGTACAAGGATGAGTTGTCTGATGACTTATGATGTTTCAGCATGGAAGATAGACCACAGAAACTAAAGGGTTAATATCAATGTAAATTGTCCAATCAGATGTTTGTTTCAGCAAAAAAGAAGAGATAGTGAAGAAAATGATTAAGAGCAATGTGGATTGTCCGATTAAATGTTTGTTTCGGCACATTTCCAACTTTTTCGTCAAGATAAAGTTTATCTTTTTCAGACATGTAGCTTGGGGGTTCTGTTAGTAGAATAAAGAACAGTTATTAAGGCCAGGCAACCACAGGAATATTGCTCATGCCCTCATGGCGCCTCTTTGACATACTTCACAGTTCACATAGGTATCAAGATGCATTTGGCAGTATTGACAGGCGCCTGATCAATCGCCACACAAGTGTATGAATGAGTTTGAAAAATACCTTTTGCTTATGCTTGTCGCCCCATTCAACAGCATATTTAATAGACTTGCACTTATCGTCCTCCCTGATTGGCCAATAGTGCTCTATAGGCATCAAACTTCTTGAGAAAAAGTCGTAGTAGCGGGGTTTCACTATCAAGCTAACAGAATCACAAGCGAGGATGTACTTCTCACTGACAGACCATGCTGATCCTTCAATGTAAATCTTATATCTAGTCAAAGCCATACAAGAAAGGTGTTAAAGTTGGGATATAATTTCTTGGAGATAAAAGTCGAATTCAGAAACGATGTCACTTATAAACATGCATGTCAATGAAGATGCACATTGAAGTTGCAATGTGTACCTGTGTACGCATTGATTCGCCAAATCCGACTGCTTGAATCCTTGCTGTGCTTCTTTAGACCAGTCCTGCATTATATTTTTCATTTTTTTTTTTTTCGTGAGCAAAGCCAATAGTCATTAAAACGTTTTGGTCAGAAGGCAAAGATTACTTAGTGTTGCTAATTCCTTAATAATACAGTATGATGAAGTTTACTGCATATCACTGAATTGATTAGCAGAGAGAAAGTTTCAGAAAAGAAAAGAAGAATGTTTTACCTGTATGTAAACACGAGCATGCCAGTCCTGTTTGTCAGACGGGTTACACTTGAGGAGGTCCATTCTGGTTGGAGAAACAAATGGATTTCCCTTCCAGTAAGCATAAGGCTCTCTTTCCATCCACCTCACCTTCTTATTTCCTTCTTTTAGATCCTCTGACAAAAATTCCCATGGTTTGATATTAATCTCGGCCCTGCATAATAGAGGCAACTTTGAGTAAGCACTATCATAAACAGAGAAACAGAAATCAGATAAAGTAAGGCTTCTTCTGAGTATACTATCCCATTGCTTGCACTTGATAGAAAAACAGGAAAGACAGCAGGAAAATATCTTTCACAAATAGAGTAGCCTCTTTTCATGGAAGCTCAAAAGTAATCAGCATGGCTTCTAGCAAGTAGGAACTGCATGTGGAACTTTTTATTTTTTAAAAAAAAAAAACAAAAACAAAACAAAAAAAGATACTCACCATCCCCAAAATGACCAGTCAGGGAAGACAATATCAAACGTGTTATCATCGGCACAATAACGAAACAAAGGAGGGGGTGCTGGGGCTTTGGGTCCACGAAAGAATCTCTTCTGTAGCACCGGCCAGTCAACACAGTCAAACATGAGGTCCAGATCAGGCACTTGACCAGGGTACTTCCTCAACAGCTGTAGAATGCCCCAAAGTGTAAAAACATCTCTAGTTTGCCACGAGTTTTGGTATCTCTCAACATAAGCCTTTCCATTTGATATCACTAATCTGAAATTGGCAGTTCTTTGAGCTCTCTCCACCATTTCCCTAGTGATCCCAGTATTGCTCCAAGGCCGTAGATCTTCGTAAATCCAACGGAAGTATTCTGGACAAGTTGGAGGTGGAGGAGCATCAGGGTCTAATTCTAATTGTTTAGGGTAGTTGGGACAAATTCGTGTAACTGAACAAGCAAGTGGAAATTCGATTTTCCTATGAGCCTTTTTGGTGTTCTGAGTGGTGGTGCTAGCATTGGTGGAAGTATATGGGGTCCTAGGGGGCGGTGTTGTTGCTGCTGCTGCTGCTATTGTTGTTTGGCTGGTCTCATTACTAGTAAGGACCCTATACGGAGGAGTTGTTGTTCGCGGAGTGGTATTTGTATAGCTACCAATTGCTTCAGTTGTTGAAATTGCTATGTGCGTGGAACTATCAACTATAGGCTGCAAGAAAATGCACCATGAGAGAAAATGTTAACGAATCAAACTCTTTAGCAATGATTTACAAACAATGAGGCAAGATTAGATATGAACTGATAAGAACAGATTGCATAAAGTAGCACAGTTACAATGGAAATCAATCACCCAGTGGCTTAAACCAAGGTGTACTCACAGCAAAGTGATCGTTAATCATCATAAAAACATTAAAAGTTGATCAGCTAAACTAGCTGGTTAGGGCAATGGACCTTTTGCATACAAAAGCTAATGGTCATTGTGAGACTGCACACTAAGATCAGTATCTTCATTCATCACACATCAAATAAGCTAAAGTCTAGGGAGAAAGGAAGACATATAGCCTAGGCCAAAGAAACGAGTTTAAGGAGTCTGAACTTAGAACCCAGCCTCGAAGGTCTTTACTATTCGAGCAAGTTCACATTCTTCTACCTTTCATATTCATTTGAGATAACAAGATCATGAATCACACTGCAGTTAACCCCAAATGACGTTAGCAATTTCCGAAAATATAAGAAAAGGCAAGTAAACTAATACAATATCAATTGAATTATGCACATATATCGAGCTTGAATCCCTTTTTTTTTTTAAAAGGGGACGTAAACAGGTGTTAACACATCACCACACTTTTACGAACACTTCCCATCTTCCCCTTACACCCCCTAACCACATAAAAGCAATGTTGCTACATGTGGGTAAGATTGCTGGCAGATAACTTATTCGTAACACGGTAACATCAACACATTGTAACCCCAAATGAATGTGACAAGCTAGCTATACATTAAAGTTGTAGTTATAACTCTGAAATCAGTATACTCCCTCTAAAAGTAACTACCACCGTTATAGAGTAGTCAGATGCATATATGTGTGACAAGCAAATCAGAAGAAAGCAGCAATGGAAACAATCTTCGTTCAGAACTCATAGTCACTTCCTTCAAAAAAAACTAATAGTCACATTATGCAAGCAATGTGACATTCATTTTAAAAAGGTGACCGATATTATAGTAAACCACTGTAACAAAATATAAGAACTATATAGAGTATACTAAGCATTTCATTTTAAGTGAAGTAGTGTTTAGAAATTAGCACTGTTCCCATCAAAAAAAAATATAAAAAAAATAGCATTGTGTCTTCTACTATCCCGTTGCAAATTAGTACTACTCCACATCTTTTTCCAATTTAACCTCAACTAGTTGATATTTTCCGATACCAGTAAAATTTATGTTTTCAACAATTATAACCAAAGACACTTCAATCATATACTAAATTATATTCTTTCCGCTCCAAAATTATGTTGTCACGTATTTTTAAGGTAAAAGTTACAAAATTTGACCATTATTAATATTTACAAGGTATTGTTG
>ONZA01002893.1:0-11035 GCA_900322205.1 Kewa caespitosa
TCCTTCCATTGTGCAGAGTCGCTAGGGTGAGGATCAAGGAATAAGGGGTCATGCCTCCTACAGTATTTCATCCTACAGTATTTCATCCTACTTGTGAGGTTCCTATTGATTCTTGTTCAAAGGTTTGATTTCTAATTTTTGGAGAAATTTAGGTTAGTATGTTGCCCTCTCATGAAATTTGTGAGGGTATTTTATTTACAATTTAGTATCTTTTGGTCATTATGTATCTTCTTTACTCTTAAACAAAAATAAGACAGGTGCATATATTGGCTTTCGTTGAAAGATTCGACTTTAAATAATGCAGTATATATTGATAAATTTATTTTCACTTAGTTACAATATAAATCTCCATTGCAGAAAGGCGCATAGGTATTAACATTGTGTTACAATGTATTACACCATGATGTATATAATTCATGGCAATCTTCCATGCTAAGTGTTGTATAGTTGTATGTCATTTTATTAATGAAAGTTTTGAATTATGAAGGTCATCAAATTGAAAAAATAAAAAGTTCCGTTTTGCGCGCCATTGCATGCATACCTATCTTCTCCTCCCATCTTCAAAAACTTCAATTCAAACACCACAGAAAGATCAAAGCAATACAGCTTAGCTCAAAACAAAACCATCAAAAAATGCGAACTCGATTCCTCACAACCGACTACTTCACCACCACAAACCAAACCCTACCATTCCTTCGTTTTCCTCTTCAATCTCTTCCCAATTCTCTTTCATCATCATCTTCATCAACGTTCGACTTCGATCGCGAGCTTCTTCGCTGCATCGATTCTTCAACCGTAATCGATATATCTCTTCAACTCGACGGGTTTCCTGTCGATAATGCTCTCTCCAAGTTCTTCTCCGACGTTCTTCCTCACGATATCGATGCCGGATGTGAGTTCTCCCCGATCGTTCAAGTTCCGGAGGTAATGTTTTTGGATTGTACGAATTTTAGTGTCTAAATCGATGTCTTGTGTGGTTGATTTGTGTATCTTTTGATGCGATTTGTGAAGTCTAGGGTTACTGATGTTTGTGATCGTTTTTTTGAAGTATTGCGAATATTTGATTGTATATGCGTTTCGTTGATTAGGCTAGTGTAGAGCTCTTCCGCGTTTATGAGTCGTTGCTATAGAGCGGCGAGATTTCGGCATTTTGAGCTTTGATGTTTTGTTTTTGATAATGTGTGTTTGTTGATCTAGGAATGTTTGATCGTCTTGGCGTTTTCGTTGATTAGGCTGTTTTCGAAGTACTGAAAGTTTTTTGCGTCTGAGTCATTGAGATAGAGCGATGAGATTTCGGTAATTCGAGCTGTGGTTCGTGTTTTGATGTGTTTGTTACGAATTGTAGCTTTGTTTTTCTGGTACTGATATTAGAATGCCTATGTGCTTTCGCTGAGTATGCTAAATCGGAGTTGGAGAAGTGTTGAACACCTTGCACTTTTGGACTCATTATGATAGAGCAGTGGAATTTCGATGTTTGAGCAGTGGTTCGTGTTTCTTTGTATATCGAATTGACCGTTGAATCGTTACTATGATTGATGATTTAGGCGCAAGGCGCTTCGTGTTTTATATCCGATATGAATATGATATTGAACTTAGCATTTCTACTGTGGCTTAAACTTAACTCTGAGCAATATGTTCTACATTCACTCTCATAAGTGATGATGAGATATTAACGTTCGGAGGAATTAGGATTTCTCAGTTCAGTAGGTGGTATTGCCTGACCTTCATATTGCTTGAGTAGGCTATTTCAATATCTCCTACTCATCCATGTCGCATCGCATATCAGGGTGGTTGTGGGGCCGAATATGTGGCTGATTTGTTTTTATAATGTGCAAAAATATTTGAGTGGAACCAGGACCGTTAGATCAAATGATGATCTTTGGTAGTACTGAACAAAGGTGATTGTGGTCATGCTTTGGAGTAATATATATTATTATAGACTGTTTAATAGAGAGGCGAACCGATAGTCCTGGTTTAGTGTGTTTGTGTAAACTAACTGTTTACAATATGATCAGCTACTCAAGACCGGGTGAAGAACATAGAGAGCCTTACTATAAAGTAAACCTGAAAATCCATTCTGAATTACGTAGGACTTCAGTGATGAATGATGAGATTCATGGCGAGAGAACAGAAGAATGGATGCAAAACCCGGTTATTGTGTCTTGACTTGCAGTCAGTTTGTGGTTTTATAAGTTGATATCCGATCCATTATATCTGTACTGTTTATAATAAGATGTTCGTGTATCTGCGCTGTGAGTTCTGCAAAGTATGAGTTGGATGTGTTTGTTGATAATCTCTCACTCTTAGCTGAAAACTTCATGTTACCATAATGCAATCCAAGTAACATCACGATATTGACCAATAAGTGGAGGGAAGAGATGAAGAAACATCGCAATCTTGTTGTTATCTTTGTTTTCATATTGGGAGAGAGATTATGTTCTAACATGCTTGTAGGCTTGGTGGAATAGGCATGATTACTTCATGCCTTTGTAATGGTCACTTTCAAAATGAATTCCTGATGACTTTTGATTTATTTGACATCTACATCCTGCCCGAAACAAGCAATATTACTCGCCATTTAGTTTTCTACTCATTATATGGGGTTTGCTGTTGCAGAAAGCTGGTGATTTACCTTATGAGGAAAGTGCTACTGAGAACTTGGAAACTTCTAACTCTCAGATGGAGAATAAATCTGCCCAGGTATGAGGAAAAGATGAATAGTTAACAATTGGCTTCATCACTGTCTGGGTTCCAAGTTTCATCATTGTTAATTTTCCAACAGGTGAGAATTAAGGACAATATTGGTGGTCAGAGCAAAGATAGAGCAGTAATTATCCAGTTTGAAACACCAGAGCTGAGCCAGCATCTGGTATAGTAACTGTTCTTTCACATGTGACTCGTGAGAAAAGAACATAGGTTGTACAGGTTTTTAAGTAATCCATGTCTGAGTGAGTTCATTGTTGTAATAAGTTGATCTTTATTTTCTACAGGAAAATGCTTGGACGTCCGAGAAAGAAAAAGTTCAATTTCTTTCAGAAGTCCAAGTGTGTGATGATTACATGGTACAAAAATGAGAATACTAATTCACTCTTAACGGTTATGGAATGCTCTATTAATCGCATTTCACTAATGACTGAAATGGTCCAACCTGTAATATCTCATCAACAACCTTGGTGTTGCTGATATGGTTATTGAGGTTGAGCTGGATTAAATACTATTGTCAAGTTGGCTGCAGCTGTAGTATGAGTAACTATAATTGATAATAGGGCAATGCGACATTAGCGGATTGTTATTGCTTTACAAACTTCTCTCTCTTGTGAGAACTAACCCGATTCTTGCTTGACTTTTCTTTAAGAGGAAAAGGGAAGCTTCAGCTTTTTCTTAAGGAATATGATGTTGACATCAGTAATTAGATCAGCTAACATAGAGATACTTCAACAAAAAGGTAAAAACTGGAGATATGCATAACTGCTTGCCTTGTCAAGGTCGGCTAGGAATTTGGCCCTGGGGTGGGGTTGGGGGTTGGGGAACAATGTCACAATGTCAGCCTGCCGTGCTGTTTGGATGAGATGGTTGTTTCTGCGTAAACTATTGATCAGGCATCACGAGTCTTGTACATTGTGGCTGCTTAAACCGACCACCAGGCCGTGAGGCTTTCCCAGGCGACGTGTAACAGACGACCAGGAGTCGCTGTCTAACCATGCATTTGTGAGGATACTGCCGTTTCTTACCAGATTAAGTCGTGTCTGTGATATATGCGTTATGCTTTCTTACTGCTAGTCGAGCCTTTCTATCAGATGCTGTAACAATTGGCATGAAAGAAAGACGCTTGTCTTTAATCTAGTAATATGTGTGTCCATTTTCGCTCCCATTGACCTTGCTCGGATCTGGTCCAATGTTGTGAAAGATCCGTACTCATCCAATGTTGTGAAAGCTCCTTGCTAATCTCGAGAAAAAGGGGAAAATAAGTAACAAGGGAATCCAGATGCTCTTTCCGGAGGTCTTATGATCTATTGGGTGATTTTCTGGCTCTTGAAGCCGAGAAGGGAAGATTGTGTTCTGATAAACATTATATGTTCTTGCAGGAAACTTTCAGTATGGGGCTTTCAGATGCATATCATGGTGAAGTTGTAGATTCTGTGGAGACGGTCAAGACTATTTATGTGGAGTATGATATGGAACAGGAGTCTAAGATACCCGAGGTTCTTCCTTTACTGAACAGAATTCTGCCGTGTGATAGCATATATCCAGTTCTTGAAGTGGATGAGATTGGAATAATGGAAGATTCCTCATGGGGTTGCTTGGAAGACGGACTCCATTCCTTCATTAGGAGCCTCCAAATGCAACATTGCACAGGCAGCGAGGACCTAGAACTTAGCTATAAAAATCTACTAGGCTCGATGGAGATTGACATTTTGGAGCATATTGATGGCCATCATACATCATCAATGCTGCTTCTCGATTCTCATCTTGAAAGCTTGAATGTGGCTCTAGGTACTGATACCTTACAAGTTGTGGAAACTTCTTATCAAGAGAAAAATACTTGGATGCTCGCAACATATCTATTCGAAGAATTTGAAATGTTTGATTTAGAGCCCTTAGATATTTTCCAGGCACATTCCACTTTTCAAGCTATTAAAGAAACAGAAACCTGTGATCAGTTGTTCAGCAGAGACATGAACTTCAAAGGTTTTGATGAGCTAGTTGTCAGCTGCGAACTTACAGTTATTGATGGCAGTTTCACATCACTGCCTATACCAGTTCTCATGGATGATGAGAAGACTTTGTCATTGCATGTTATCATTGCTGATAAACTCTCTGAACTAGAGCCCGTACCTGTCTCCACGTCCGATGAAATTTACTTGGATTGGCACCTACTCGAAAAGGATAAATGCAATATTCTTGCTGCCATTGAGAAAGTTTTCAATGACATAGAAGATTCTCCAATTCATTCTAATCTTGAACCAAATGATGGCAGCATGCTGGTGCTTGATTTCATTTTGTCAGATGATCCTTTGGACGGGCTGAGTATGAGAGAGAACAAGCTTGACATGCCATCTGCAGGAAAAACCACAGTAAAGCTAAATACTAGTGGAGTTACACCTAGAAGGTTGTCAGATGATGATTGTCAGATCATAGAAGATGGTGGAAAGCTAGCTAAAGCTGAAATTGAGAATGTTGAATCAAGTAGACTTTCAGATGATGACGATTGTCGTATCATAGAACACACTGGAATTATAGATGGTAGCGAATTCAGGAAAGCAATTCCCTCTCTTGAACCAAGGTCTCAATTCAATGATCTTGACTTTTTCTTAAACCCAACCAAAGCTACTGCCAATATGAAAATTGGTTGTGAAGTGAAGGTACCGGAATCTACGTCTATGTTTTCTGGTGGTCTTCACAAGAAGGAAGTAGCGTCCCCAAACAGTATCAAGAGGCAGAAGTCAGATATCCGGTTGCATACAGTTAGCTTGCCTGCTAATTTCACCATGCTCATTAATAATCTTTCGCAAACTTATACGAGAGTGTTTAGGGATGATGCCCAGATGACTGAGATAGAATTTTCCATCAAGAATTCGAGTGACATAAACTTGCTTGGACTCTCAGAAGAGAAGCTAATTGATCGTCTGAGCTTCTCAACTAAAAGGAAATCTTGTGAGGGTCATTGGGATGAAACTGCCACAAATCTAGTCATGTTATGTGCTATCAAACGTATGGCTTGGTGCTTATGTTTCTTTGGTATCAACACCCTCCACCTCTTTGCAAGCAAATTGTTTCAGTTCCTGGATGTCCGTACAGCGAGATTGTGCTTTCTCCATTCCTTGATTGAAGATGCTTATGGTGTGGCGGATAAGGAAATATTGATGTCCCATCCTTCACTAGCCATTATTAAGGAAATCTTGCAACAAGATACTAGCCAAAAAAGCCAAGTGCTGATTTTGGTTCAGCAATTTCTCTGGGGACCACTGAAGAGGGTGTTAACTTCCATAAATATATCCTTCGCTGAATTAGATGTTTTTATGCATAAAAATCAGTCAGATCTATGCTATGACTTTCTTGATGCTGGAGCGAGGGATCACCTGCAACCAGCTTGCTGGTTATTACCGCATGAGTAAGTCTGATTTTTTACAAACTACTGTAGCTTACTACTTACTAGCTATGTTAGGAGAAAAGTAAGTATGATCAGGCAAATTGACTTTGATTTGTATGCATCTAATAATAAAATGGAAGTAGTGTATTTGATAAGCATGTAACTGTTATTGGATACCCAGCGTAATTATTCAGGTGGAGGAGCTGCTTTGATGCCGTTGAGAGCAGTCAATTGTTCCTCATACGCTGGCGTTTCATATTTCTGCGCTTTTGTACAAATGTCATTTTGTCCTTTTGGCTCTTCTTGCGTCTTTCTCTTCAGTGCCTTTGAAATAATTTTTATATTTTAAGTTCCAGTCTTTTACAAATTGACTTGAGATTGTGGTTAGTCTTCTGCAATTGTCAACCTTAAAGTGTTTAACATATGATTTTTGCTTCCTTTGACATCCAGGCAAATTTCTTCTTCAATTCTCATGCAAAAGTTCGACATTATCCTGGAGTACGGAGGTCCCAGTGGCTCATCGAAAGTGTTAACCCTCTATCCGGAGTACCTTGGATCTCGGAGTTTTCATTTTTTGAAGGTTGAGCTGGATGGTGCTGCTAAAGCACTCTGTGAAGGTGGCATTGCCTCGAATGACAGAGGTACAATTGTAAGTGCATTTATTGATGATTTAATCTCTTGGGCTTTTGTGTTCCTTTGTACAATTTGGATAATTCATTTGACATTTCAGTATTTGCTGTTTCTGATCAATCATATTTTCTTATGCCTGCACTTTGAGATTAATGTTTCTTAGGAAGCTGACAAATATTGTTTCTACTGCAAACTATCAGAAGTTGGAAGACCTGTTGAACTTTGGCTCCTTCACACAGAACTGCACGTCTCCCCAAGCTGCAGGAGGGACAAGTCCTTGCAGTATGCAGAGGCCTGTTTGTTCCATGCCTCAAGAATCTATGCCAGTTCATTCCAGTGACCTATCTATTCCAGATATGATCATCATTATTAACACTCAAAATTTTGATAAAGAGATGATAATATCCCGGAGAAGCACATATCAAAAGATCCTTGCCATGGAGAAGAGTGGAGGACAAGTTGTAGAGCGAGATCTACTTCTCCCTGTAGATATAGTAGTTGATGCTTCAACTTGTATAGCATGGTATGACTGCAAAAATATTGGAAAGAAAGCCAGTGCTCAAGATGAGGGCTCTTCAAGTGTTCCTTTGTGCATTGAGAATATAGCGGCAAACATATTGACATCTCTGAGTTTCACATTTTCTTCTTGTATTCTGGTAATTGCCTTCACCTATGCATACTTGTTCCGAGTTACTGAGTCGAAAAAGAGGAAGACATATTTCCCCCATCATGATGGAGATGCCTTAGAATTTGTCCTGCTCATTGCTCGTGTTGTGATCTTGTGTGACCATCTCTCTTAATTAGTGCAGCTTGTCTTGACTATTTAGTATTTTAAGTTCTTCATTTCTGTAAACGAACTCTTGTGGATGCACTCAGCGGTTCAGATATCTTGATTAAATTCTGTTGAAGTTGCTTTCTTTGTGATTTCTGCTGACAATGATGGATTTCAGTGCAACGCATAGATGGTGTTATATGTGATTAGACCGTTCTCTCAAAACTGGGAATAATCTACGGCCTTTTATTTTTACCAAGCTGCTTGTTTGTATTTCATCAGTGTTTCTCTGTGCTAAAATAATCTTTGCTTTGGGAAGTTTATTTTTGCTTTCGTTCTGTTGTTCTTTTCCAGATTTTTGAGGGGGAAAGCAGCTTCCTTGGTACTGTAATGGAGTCAGCAGATGAACTCTATGCTGCAGCTGCCAGTCTGGGCATTAGTGTACAGATCTTCTATTCATATTCGTTTGAGCTGACTGATGAAATTATATTGAATAGAATTGGACATGCCATGAAGTTTTCTAAAGGCTTACTTCCTAGACTTACTGAATCTGAGACACTTGCTGAGTCATTCCTCACCAAGTTTCCTTCTATTAATCCGCTGTCAGCACATGCAATTATTAATAGCGGATGCACGCTTCTTGAGTTCCTTCAGTGGCCACTCGAGGACAGGATCAATGCACTCAGAAAACACCATGTCCCTGATGAAAGTATCGATCTTCTTACTCTCTTGTGCAAATATGGAGAGCGAGAGGAATCCAAGTCTGGAGTGACAGACTGTTCATCCTCAGTCTCTTCTCCTCCCGACTCAGCAATTGTCCGCAAAACCAGCTCTGACAGAAAGAGAAAGCTTATTTCGTCTGATCCCTTGTATGACTTCAGAGGCTTCATGCCATCTAATTTTGAAAGTGATGGATTCCATTGTCAGAGCAAATCGAGGTCAGATCCTAAGGTGTCAAACAGTCCAAGGATACATCCGAAAAACAAGCTGCCTGACTTGTTTGGTGATGAACTCTTTGATCAAGATGTCACAAATGAGGATCCCTCTAAATTGTGGCGTAAATCAAATATTCCTGGGGCACCAAGTTTTCCTCAAACAGGAGAAGGACGTGCTCAATCAAACTTCCTTTCTAATGATAATTTTTATGGCCAACACGATTCTAGTATGGCAATCAACGGAGGAGAAGAGTATGATCGAGACATGCTTCAGGGTCTGCAGGAAGATGTTATAGGTGAAGTTGTTGACATCTTCGACAAGCCCTTACTAGGCACGGGCTTTCAAATGGCTAAAAAAGCGGTGAAGTCCTCACCAATTGTATGTGAGGCGTCAAATGTTCATGCTCCCAAGATCAGTAGAGCTGCTAGAAGGTTATCATTTGGTAGCAGCTCATATATGAATTTCCCAATGGCTGATGAGATGAATACTGACTGTGGGTTCGAGGCTGACAACAGACAGTTCAGGGCAGATAATAATTACTATGGTGGTTACAACTGGACTAATAGTGGTTTCAGTCATCAAAAGGATCCCATTGGGGTAGGCTTAATGGAGAAGTCTAAACAGAATTACAGTAGCCCGTTCTTGAAAGAGAAGGAAATGTCTCACTACGGTGAAACTCCACTCACAAAAGCAATTCACTCGGCACAACTGCAACAAGGGTCGCCATGGACAATCGAGTTTCTGAACCGGATGAAGGAGAAGAGGATGCTCCGTCAGCAGCGCCAGCCACGTAATGCCTCTGTTCTTCATTCTAGTTCTCATGGGAATATCAACAAAGTCACTAAGAGAAGAAGTCCATCCATTCTTGAATATTATAAGTACCAGGGTGGAAGCATACCCCGGAAGGTGGCAGAACAGAAAACGCACAAGCAACGTGCTCAACTGCAGAACGAGGAACCTTCAGGGATTGCTCCAACATGGACTCCGATCGATAAGAGAGCAAGAAGGGTAATGTTTTCTGCACAAATGCTTTCAGTGATATTTCAATTTATTATTTACTTCTGTTGAAACCTGCTTCTGTATGCAGACTCTATCATTTGCAACAGTTGGAACGGGGAGCCAAACGAAGCTAGTCTGGAGAGATAATATTTCTCGCAGCCAGGATACCAGATTCTCTAATTGAGTTTGAGATTACTGAGGAGCTATTAGCCATCATGTCAATTTGTTTAGGTAACGTCAGTCTTGATCATGGTGAAGAAGCAAAGGAGTGACAGGTTTGTCTTGTACCACTGTACGTTTCCGTAGAAGAGAAATACAATATTATATTTAGATTACTTAGGAGTACTGTCTTCATAACTTGACTGGTTGCGACACCTTCCTTGACGTTGGTGGTTGCGGTTAAATGTCATTATTTGTTCATTCTGTCTTATCGTTGATTGATATGCTTGCTATGATTCAGTGAAAGAACCTGGCCCTCGTTAGACATTCACATTTGCACTTCTTAATCAGAGTAACATCAGCAAGAACTTAGGCTATCATATAGAAGCTGTTTCCATGGGTTATATTTGATATACTTGTGAGCAATAAATGGACGATTAACTTCTGAACATGATGTTGTGAGTTCAAAAAGTTCCATCCTTTCTCTCAAAAACCAAATCTTATCCCTGCTTGTGTTGTAAGGTCGCCTACTGTGAGTAACTGTGTTTTGATGTGAAGGTCCTTAGCAAAATGGCTACGTAACTGTTGCCAGCAATTCCTCCTTCCCTGCTCTCCTCATCCCAAAAGAAAACAAAAGACTTAAGGAAAGAAAAGATTTGTGGATCAGAAATCATAGTCGCGGACGTGCTTTTATTTCTCCATTATTTACGAATCTAGCATGTGAATAAATTATAAGATTTAGTTGAAGAAATTTGATCAGACATGGTGTCGTTTACTCAGCATGATAATATAAGTCAAGTGGCGTTTGAAACCCCGATCTGTTTTGCTTCTCTCAGCTTCTAGACTAATTGTGCAGCATTGGATGAAAGCATTTCTTTTCAGCATTCCTCATGTTGGCTTTGGTCGCTTCTATTTTTTTTTTTGCCTCCCACCTTATATACGGGAAGTTCAGGCTTACCAAAAAATACTAATTCAGCATTTAGTTTGAACTCGTCTTTCATTAATTTGTTCTTATCCTGTAGTGGAAGAAGAAGGTCCTTATCTTTGAGTGATGACCCCCTCTGTCACTATAGAGAACCAGGGACTTTAATCTCTCTTCCCCTTAACCTTCCTTTTTTTTTTTTTTTTTTTTTTTTTGGGTCATAGGATTATAAGGTGCGATGCTACTAGAAAGTTTCATTTCACTCAAAAATTAAGGTATAAGTGAGGAAAATTAGAGATGGTTTACGCACCAGCTCAACTTTGAAACAACTCGCTCAATGCTTCTGAAGGCTGTAATTTCTTCCCTATATGGTTTCTTCGTTCCATTTTGCTAAAACAGGAGATAATACTACCTGGTGATTGGCACTGCTTCATATACCTCCAAGAGTATACTCCCTCCGTTTGTAAATCTCATTCTTGTTTGTATTTTGCACAAGAATTTAGGTAATGTGATATTTGATGTTTTT
>ONZA01002900.1:1305-12007 GCA_900322205.1 Kewa caespitosa
TTATTTTTACTACTTTAATCTGTTCTGGCAAACNCCCAGCTCACCACACCAGCAACTTTTTGTACATGTTTTTATGTTTTACCTGCCCATTAAATCCCACCCTTTAAATACATGCACCACATTTTAGCCTTCTCTTGAGAGTATCACTTACCACCCACATTTTCTTTACACTCTAAACTCCTTTAAGGTCAGTCCCACTATTTTATTCTCTCAATATTGATGATTTCTATGTGTTACATTACTTTGGTTTGATAATATGTGTTAATGGGCAGTGTTATGAAACTGGATTAACTTGTGGGCATTTGTGATTTTTGGTTGAAAAGTTCTCTACTTTTTTGCTTCAGTTAGCTGATCTAGATCTGCATTTGGTTTCAGTTGCTGATGTACATTGTGTGATTTGGAAACAATATGTAATAAAGTTTGATTCTTTTTGTATGGTTTGTTATGTTTTTGTGAATTTTGAGCAAATTTGCCATGAAAATGTGACCAAAAGAACAGTATTATGAGTGACATGGTAGGGTGCTTTCTGGACATGGATTTCTTTCCAACATTGATTTTTGCTGCTTTAACTTGAATCAAGTTTGGATTTTGTTGCTTGAACTTGAATCAAGTTTAGATTTTGCTGCTTGAAGTTCAATCAAGTTTGGATTTTGCTGCTTGATTCAATCAAGTTTAGATTTTGGGTTGTTGAGTGATGGTTTTAGCAAGTCTTGATCTCTGCATGAAGCTTAAACTGAGCCCAAGTGACTTAAAGGAGTAACTAAGATCTGTTAAAATTTGTCTGGTTTAACTGTTGAAATGTGCTTTTGGTTCTGTGATTTCAGTTTCTGCAGATATGTATTCATTGTGGTTGTGTTCCATGAATATATGTTCATCTAATTTGAAGTGCATTAGTGAACCCAGCTTGGAATTTGGCAGTATGGTTGCAAATCTTTGATGGGTATTGCTTCAGTTGCAGGAATTTAGAGAGTTTTTGTTGAAACCTACAAACCCTAAGTGGTGACCATTTTGTTGGTTATTTGGCAAACAGAAATGGAGAAAACCATGACTCTTTTGTTTGCCATGGCTACTTTGTTAATTCTCACTTCTCCAATGGCAAATGCCCAAAAGAAGAAGGCCCATGTCCCCGTCCCGACCCCAACCCCTGCACCGGCTCCGGGCCCTGCCTATGTGAACATCACTGAATTGCTTAGTGTTGCTGGCCCTTTCCACACCTTCTTGAACTACCTTGAATCGACGAAAGTGATCGACACTTTCCAAAACCAAGCCAACAACACTGAGGAAGGTCTTACTCTCTTTGTCCCAAAGGACGGTGCCTTCTCATCACTTAAGAAACCCTCACTCACCAACCTAACCCAAGACCAAATTAAGCAGCTCTGCCTCTTCCATGCCTTGCCACACTACTATTCCCTCTCGGACTTCAAGAACCTCAGCGACGTGGGTCCAGTCAACACCTTTGCCGGTGGGGCATACACCTTGAACTTCACCGACGTCTCCGGGACCATCCACATGACCTCAGGTTGGAGCATCACCAAGATTAGCAGTAGTGTCTTCTCCACCGAGCCTGTTGCCATTTACCAGGTCTGCTTTTCGTTTCTGGCAATTAACAGGAATTTCATTGCAACCTCCGCTTTTCAAAGTGTTTGTCCTAGTTCATACGTCGCAGATAGTACGAAATGAATTGTGAAAAGGATACATTTCTGTTGGTAACTAATTTAGGAGGCTCATTCGAAACCTTTCTAAAAGGGGAGGAGGACAAACATTGTGACACAAAGAACAATAAATTTTGCTCTCCACAAATAGATTTTAACCCAGGTTTATCTTTCTGCCATTTACCAGGTTGACAAGGTGCTTCTCCCCGAGGCTATCTTTGGGACCGACATCCCACCAATGCCAGCCCCAGCACCAGCCCCGGAGATTGCCCCTGTTGCCGATGCTGATGCCCCCTCTGAGGACTCCAAGGCCGGGAAATCTCCGTCCTCATCACCCTCCGATAAAGCATCTGGTTCGTGTAGGGTGATGGCTAGCTTGGTGTTGGCAATTGCAGGAGGGCTTGTTTTGTTCTTGTAAGAAGTGATCTTGCTGAAGGCTTAACTTATATGGAGTGGGCATTTTGTCCAAATTAATCCCTTGATTGTTTCACCATTCTTTTCTTCTTTCTTATTTTTTTTCTACCTCGTTCGTGTCGAATATCGTATTGAGAAACATTGTATGTGAGTGTGAGCTGTGGTTTGAGTACACTAGAGCTCATTTTGTTCTTAGTCTGGTTTCTAGATTTTGTTCAGGCATCATAGTATTTGCCTGTCAATGTGGTGTTCATGTTGATCAATGATGCAAATGTAAAAGTGTATACATGATCAAATGAAGATGCAGAGCTTATTAGTGAAGATTGAAGAGCATTATGTCCTTTGTTTTTGATTTATTATATATGTTAGTCTCGTGATGTTGAAGCAAGATCAAGCTGTAGCACATATAAAAAATGGACCAGTAGTGTTGTTGGTCATCATTACTTTGCTTAAGGATCAAGAACACTTGCGAGCATTCTCTAAGTATTGGTTGATTACCACAAGCTCATGATATGGTCATTCCTTTGTGAAGTAGGAGTAATTTATGGGAACTAGAACATGAAATGTTGAAACTTATTAGTAGTTTTTATGGTGGAAGTCTCAGTTCTTGGAGGATATCATCAAGAACATCTTTGTTGATTCTTATGTGATTAGCAGATATTAGTAGTAGATAATTTAATCAACATAATGTTTCATTATACACTTAAGTGTACATTCATTGGTGGGATTTTAAGTTTCAGGATGAGGATGATCAATTAGGTCCGGCTCTTTTGTACTTCTTTTGAATCCAGTTGAGTCAACTTCAATTAAGTAACATTCGGTTCATATCAACTTTAAACTAAAATGTTGAGTAGTTACAAGTTTCAAAATGTGTTAATGATATCTCATGCATCATTTAGAATGAACTTGACATGTATTTTCATTTAAATCCAAAATATGAGGGGTAGTTGATGAGTATAATGAGTCAAATGTCAATTGAGAAAAATCAATATAGTTCAGTTCAATTGAGTTTAGCTCAACTTATTTCAATTTGCAAAAATTGTTCGGTTTATTCCAAAAGAAGAAGACCTTATTTCTAGCTGAGAATTGAATGCTACATCAAATACTTGATTATGACTGCACATAAGTATTGATTTTCAGTGAATTTTGTAATTACTAATTAGTGACATGGGATATGGTGATAGGGCGAATAAATAACTGCACATAAATATTGATGATTCCATCTTTAATGTTACTAACTTACAATCATTACTCTACGAAAGAAATGCCAATATCTCAATTTGATGGGTAAGATTGCGACATTATATGCAGCTTGATTAAAATCTAACTTCTTTCAAATCATTGATGGACAAATTATTTCAAAGTTAAATCCAATACGAAAATTTTCACTTTTTCTTTTTAAGGAAAAAGAAAAAGAATACTTTGGGACAATTTTTCAATTGTTTAAGCTTGTTTTTTTGGACTTAAAACATTGAGCCGCTATTAGTTACGAGATGTGTTTATCATAAATCAAATATCACTAAAACTATACAGACATATACTTTCAGTTGAGTCCAATATTAAAAAGTCTTTTAATAAATTTTAAAAGGTCAAATCATTTTTTTTTTAATTCAAATTTATAACCTCAATTCATTTCAGGTCCGTCCACATGTACATAACCTTATTCATTTATGACAGCGCAATATACGATAACATTAGAAAACACAGAGAAAATGTGGAAACAGTAGTGCTTGAAAAATGTCGAACATCCAAACACGTCTACATGTCCACAATTTTTGGGGGGGTCGATGATGTTTTAAGACAAACCAATGAAGAAAACAAAATTTATTTATCATTAAAATATTTTTTAAAATATTCCATTAAATTGCTTGTCACGCAAAACCAACACTTTGAATCATCAAACGGCACACAAAAGAATGTAGTGCTCCTATAAGATAGAAATAAAGCTTAGCTTTTGCCATATTTCATGTGAAAACAACAGAAGAAAAAAATACCAACAAAAAAGAAGTGATCTTTTATTGTTTAATAGTCACCCCTTAAACTTCGCAGGATCCTATAGGCCTTACGCTTTTCTCTCTGATTTGCTTTCCTTTTTATCTCTATACCATTTTTGTATTGACCCATTTCACGGTTTGTTTTCTTTCCATCTCAATGTCATTTTTTGTATGAATCATATGAAATGAATGATTTGGTTTGCATGGATTGTTTACATGGGCAAGTTTGTTTTTTGATGTCATGAAATGGGTATTGATTGGTTTAGCTAAATTCTTTGATTTGAAAATAATGTTTGTGTGTTGAAGATTGTTCATTTTGGTTGTCTTTTTGATGGGTTTAGCTGGTTTTTTTGATGATAGATTAGCATTGGAGATTGAAGAGTGATAAAAGATTGAAACTTTCAAGCATGATTGTGTAACATGGTCAGCTTAATATCTCTTATTCACATTTGTTAATGAATGTATGGATGGATGGATGAATGAATGGATGAATGAATGTGTGATTTAGTTTACATGGATATATGATATTGGAAGCTTGATTCTTTGTGCAATATCCTGACATGGGGTGTTGATTGTTTTAGCTTTGATTCTTAGATTTCAATGTGTTTGAGTAATGAGTATTTTGATGGGTTTAGCTGGTCTTATGAGTTATGATGATAGATCAGCAATGGAGATTGAAGAGTGAATAAAAAGATTGAAATTTTCAAGCATGAGAGGCTCAGCTCTATGTCTCTATCTTATATTTGTGTATCTGATGAATGTATGAATGAATGGATGTGTGAATGCATGAATGCCTGATTTAGTTTACATGATACTCCTATTTGATATGAGAAGGTTCTTTTTGCAATATCCTCAAATGGGGTGCTGAATGTTTTAGCTTGATTCTTTGCTTGCAATGTGTTTTGAGTAATGAGTATTGAGGGCTGATGAGTTTCATTTTGTGTGTTTGTGGGGTCAGCAGGTTGTGATGATAGTATTGGAGATAGAATAGTGTAAGAGAGGAGGAAAAAAAAAAAAAAAGATTGGATTTTGAGATGTCTAGCTTTGTGGGTGTGCTTGTTTCAGATCCATGGCTACAAAGTCAATTTACCCAGATGGAACTTCGTAGTCTCAAGTCGAAGGTTTTTCGAGAAATCCTCTGTTAAACTAGCTTATGATCTCTTTTGACTTCCGATAATTTCCCTTTGTTGTGAGATTAATTTGTCTAAATGGTTTGTTGGATTGACTGAATGCCTTTTTGTGGGTGGTTTGATGATCACAGTTTAATGCATTAATAAAGGCTCAATCTGGCCATGTGACCGTATCGGATTTGCCGCCAGTTATGGCGAAATTAAAGGGTATCATTGGAGTGTATACTGAAGATGAGGTCAGGGGTGCTTTGGAGGACTCATACCCCGATGTCACTCACGAGATAGATTTTGAATCATTCCTAAGGGTAAGTTCAAACGTGTTGTCATGTTTAATCATTCTTTAGTAGATATATGAAGATATGGGTTCAAAACCTATCTGCAGTAGTTTGTGTGTGAAACCTTTCCTAAGGTTAAGTTCTTCCTTTGATATCATGTAGCAATGCTTAGATAGTTCTTTCACAAGATACTTTTGAGCTGCAAATTTTAGCTAGTTGGGCTCGTAGAATCTCTTGGGAGTTGAACCATTCAGCCATACCCAAGTCATGGGTTGACAACCCGTCTGCTACAACTTATGTTCCTCCTTTCACCAGAAAAAAAAAAAAAGGAAAAGAAAAGAAAGAGGAAAAAAAAGAAGAAGAGGATACTAGTTAGCTGTTGGTGTAAAAGATATTTGCATATAGACGGACAATGTCGATTTTCTGGTATTTGTTGGTGCACTGGTTGAATGGTTCACACATCATTTCTGATAGAGCTAAAGCGGTATAAGAGTTTTATGCTATCTTCAGGAATATCTCAACTTCCAAGGCAAAGCTAGTGGCAAAGGGCCCGGCTACAAACGCACTTCTTCGATCCTCCGACAGTCCCAAGTCACCCATTTCCACACCATTAGTGAGTCAGAGAAGGCTTCTTATGTTGCACACATCAATAATTACTTGGCTGAGGATAAATTCTTGAAGAGCTATCTACCCTTAGATCCAAAGACAAACCAACTATTCGATCTTGCAAAAGATGGAGTGCTTCTCTGGTAAGTTGCACCATTCTAGCACCGAAACACTAGATGATTAATGTGTCTTGTTGATCATTTTTTGTTTTCATTTTTTCTCTTACGGGAAAGTTCTGAAATTTTCCATCATTTCTTGTAGTAAACTGATTAATGTTGCTGTACCCGGGACAATAGATGAAAGAGCTATTAACACCAAGAAAAACCTCAACCCTTGGGAGAGAAATGAAAACCATACACTTTGTCTTAATTCTGCAAAGGCCATTGGTTGCACTGTGGTTAACATTGGAACACAAGACTTGGTGGAGGGACGAGTAAGTTAACAACATCATCTATTTTTCCTCGGGATATTCGTACTCAACTGCCATTGATACACTTAATTGTTGATTTGCAGCACCATCTAGTCATGGGATTAATTTCACAAATTATCAAGGTATTTGGTCTTTTCTTGCTGAACTTGCTTCTCTCACTCCCCTTTAGTAGATATCATCCACTATATGTGTATTCTTCGTCGATTAATGCAATGGTCATATCAGATTCAATTGCTAGCTGACCTCAATTTGAAGAAGACACCTCAACTTGTGGAGTTGATGGAGGATAACCAGGTCAGCAGACTATATCATATGCCATTCTGGAAGTGGCAATACAATTTTGGAAGCCAGCTAGTAGTTTGTTGATTTTCTGACAAAATATCGCAGGATGTGGAGGAGCTCATGAGTTTACCCCCAGAAAAGGTCCTGTTGAAATGGATGAACTTCCAACTGAAGAAATCAGGATACAAAAAGGAGGTCACAAATTTCTCCACTGATTTGAAGGTGAGACCTTCTGGAACTGTAAAAGTTGTCCCTCTCATTCGCCCCATCGTGTAATGCCCTGTGAACACTTAAGAATCTGTTCCAGCAACTATTCTTAGAGGTCGCGTCTGTGTGTGTTTTAAAGAGAGTGACTGGGGAGAGGGAGTGAGGCTAGAGGCTTAATATGTCTTAAAAGTCAAGCTTCTGTATGCGTCATTAAGGCCAGAAAAGATCTTCCAATTGTGATGGTCTTAATGGATTATTGGTATAGCAGCCTTTAGTAATCATCGCATTGTGACTCATGAAAAATATATATTGAAATCCTTTTGTCTTGGCTATTTAGCTTTGTAATACATTCATGAGTAATAGGCAAGTCAAATTTTGATTTCGGTTTCCATATTTACTACTTTACTGGTTTCTATCTAGGTTTCGGTTTCCTTTTTTGAACTACTTTACTGATTTGCTATCTGTTACATATTTACAGGATGGTGAAGCTTATGCTCATTTACTTAATGTTCTTGCACCGGAACACAGTACCACTTCCACTTTGGAGACTAAGGATCCAACTCAAAGAGCAAATTTGATTCTGGAGCAAGCAGAGAAATTGGAATGCAAGAGATATATCAGTCCAAAGGATATAGTAGAGGGATCAACAAATTTAAATCTGACATTTGTTGCACAGATATTCCAACACAGGTGATTCTCTTCTTCCATTCTTAGTGATCCATGATATCCCAGTTTAATGTGACAGAAAGAAGCTCGTTCTTCATCTTAATTTCGTCTTGCCATACACATAGCAGAAGTAAAGTTTTTGCTTGGGTATTGGAAATAATCAGTTCACCATTGTGTTACAAGTTACAACTTCAGTAGCAATGGGTTGCTTGCGCATTTTAAAATCTTCTCTGGTATTCTTCCTATGACTAGTGACAGCTTGTTGATCATCAGGAAGCTTTACCAAAGACAAGCCATTGATTTGTTCTTTTTGCTGTCGTGCTATTAACAATGGAAAATTGTTTGAGAAAACTGTTAACTTCGTGGTGCAGAAATGGTCTTACCGTTGATAACGAGAAGATATCCCTAGCAGAGACTGCATTGGATGATGACACTCAAACTTCTAGAGAAGAGCGATGCTTCCGGCTATGGATTAACAGTCTTGGAGTGCCAACATACGTCAATAATTTGTTTGAGGATGTTAGACTAGGGTGAGCTTCTGTTTGTCCTTGTTTTAGCATAAGCATGATTAAGTTTTACATTTGGAACTAATTTGCAAGTCCAATCCTTCGCAGGTGGGTTCTTTTAGAAGTACTTGATAAAGTTTCGCCAGGATCAGTTAACTGGAAGCAGGCCAGTAAACCTCCCATCAAGATGCCCTTCAAGAAAGTTGAAAATTGCAATCAAGTCATTAATATTGGGAAGGAACTCAACTTCTCCCTTGTCAATGTTGCCGGAAACGACATTGTACAAGGAAATAAGAAGCTCATTATAGGTCTGCTTCCATTTGTTTTTTACTCCCTCTGTCTATAATTAGATGCCCCCTCTCTGTTCTAGGAGATCTCAACTTAGCTGACACTTTCCCTTTAAAGTCAAGTATTGTTGCTAAACTTCACAGTTCACACCCATACCACTTGAATCTACTTTGCGTCTCAATGAGCCAGCCAGGGACTTTGTCAGTGTCGTTAATGGCAAGCAGATGCCTTGGTCATTGTGCCGCTGACTCCGATTTTTGATTTTGAGGGTTGGATCGAAGGTGACATGTGATTGAGATAAAAGGACTATATGTTCCCTTTGTCCCATTTTGTTTGCGTGCTTTGATCGAAGTGACAAATTCAGAATAGCTGAGGATAAATCAACAAAAATAAAAAAGAAACAGTCCAACAGCAATTTCAGTTTTCTAACTACTTTTTTCAAATATTGTCTTGCTTCAGCTTTCCTTTGGCAGTTGATGAGGTTTAATATGCTGCAACTCTTAAAAAATTTGAGGTCTTTCTCACAAGGAAAGGAGATTAAAGATGCAGATATTCTTAATTGGGCAAACAACAAAGTGAAGAGTTCAGGAAAATCTTCTCAAATGGAGAGCTTTAAGGTAACTGATACTTCTCAAATGCTTGCTAAGCAGAAAACTCTTTTTAAGTCTGCTCAACATACTACTACGTAGGATTGAATTGAGACACTTCCGAGTCTGGTTTATTTTTCCCTAGGACAAAAGCCTCTCCAGTGGAATATTCTTCTTGGAACTTCTTAGTGCTGTGGAGCCAAGAGTGGTTAATTGGCAACTTGTTACCAAAGGGGAAAATGGTACTTGCAATATTACTATGTTATGTTTGTTACTTTAGGATATTTGTCAGATTCATTTAGAAAAAGAAGAATTGTTAAGAAAAGTATTCAGTAATTTCTTTTTGTGAATGCAGACGAGGATAAGAAGTCGAATGCAACTTACATAATCAGTGTTGCCAGAAAGCTTGGCTGTTCTATATTCCTGTTACCAGAGGATATCATAGAGGTAAGAGCAAATCACTAAGGCCTTTTTATTCTCCTTATCTATACATTTGATGTACTGTAATTGCTACTTAGCCAATTTGCTGCCACAAAAGTGTTGCAATGGTAGCTTACCTTATTCTTTTTCCTTTTGTAATTTCTAGATGTTTCTACTCCTTTCGTCCAGAATTAGTTGTCACGTAGGGACAACCCCGAATGAAAGGATTGGTCCAAGTTGACCGAACCTTTAACGAGCCTTCTTGTACTAGTCCTTATCTTACCATTCCCTGCAACTGGGGTAGTGTTGGTGATACAATCATATCCAGTTACTATTTTAGTGAGGTGACCACTTATTCTCGAGATTAGTATATAGTAAAAACAGCTAGTACTTATGGACCGAGGGAGTCCTTTTCCCTTAGTATGTCTGAGTTGGTGATCTCCGTGTCTCTCATCTTATCTCTCTTCTCCTGATCTCTACATTTGATGTACTGTATTTTTAAGCTCGAAGATTTCAGTGAATGGATTAGTGCCCACTTGACAGGTAATCTTCCTTATGGAAGTTGTTTGAATGTTTAGATCGCGACACATAGTTTGTCTGCTTTATGTGGAAAATCTGATGATCTAAGTTCTCTGAAGAACAATCATAAAAGAACGGGTTGCTTCAGGATTCAGTTTTAGAATTGAATATATTGCTCATTCCATCTGCAGGTTAACCAGAAGATGATCCTTACCTTAACAGCAAGCATAATGTACTGGAGCCTTCAAAATAAATCAGGTCAGCTGGATACTGTTGAAGAAGGTGAGGCTTCCGATGGTTCGCCTTCGGCAGAAGCTGACAGCGACGCTCTGGCTGGTGAAGTCTCAAATCTGTCCGTCGATGACACTGCCTCTGATACCATTCAGTCGCCACAAGCTTCAGCCGAGGATCCTGTAGACGGTGAGCAAGTGGACAAACCAGAGGGTGAATAATGTAATGTAGTTGGAGCTTCTCGGGTTCAAGTTTTGTGATTTTCGCTGTTATTCTTGCAGAACGGAAAGTAAAAGAACAAAAAATAACATACAAAAAAAAAATACTAAAGGGAGAAAATCCAATTTTGTTTTATATTGTGGTTCCTGTTGAAAAATAGAGTACACCCTTATAATATTTTGCTTGTAAACTATAGAAAAAAGAAATACAAGGATTGTTGATGTAAAAAATTTGCCCTTCTGTAAGGGTAGGCTTTGCCCATTCTTGGAGTCCATT
>ONZA01002927.1:19466-30174 GCA_900322205.1 Kewa caespitosa
AGTTCCTTATCAACATAATATACTAAGGTATACGAAGGCTTCAAACTGACTTAAATAATTAAACATGTGTTTTAAGTGAGCAAAAGTCAGTTTTTGGAAAAAAATATCTTTTATCTACTGATTTTATTATAAGTGTTTTAATAACTCAATCAGTTGTGATACAGGATTTGGAAAGGGATAAGATTTGGAAACTTGATAGGATTTGGGAAGAAGTTTTTTGGAAACAAAACTCTTGAGTTTGATTTGGAATAAAACTTCCAATTCTTTGTGCTATATAAAGAGACTCTTAGGTTTCATAATCTTCATCCCTCACATCAGAATTTACTAAGCTTTAACTGAGTAATCACACGAAATTCTTAAGCCTTTAAAATTCACTGTTTACCCAGAATCTGCTTGAAGGAACAGGGCCCTAGGCTGTTTCCTTGAGCCTTTGTTCTTCGCTGATTTGTGTCTTGCTTTAGGGATTTGATTTGTACCATTTTAGCTTTTGTTTTAGAAAGCATTCTGACGTAAAAACTTGTTCTTTTGAGTCGGGACTTGAAGGAAGTCCTTGGTCGCTTCTATCGGGGTAGATAGAAGGGGTGTTACCGTTCAAGGGGGAAAGAGTAGTCGAGTGATTGTTAGAGAGAGTGTCTCTTGTAATTAACGTTCTTTGAGGCTCCAAGTAATAAGAGAATAGTGTCAAAATCCCATAGGGTGGTGGTTTTTTCCTCTTTGAGCCAGAGGGTTTTTCACGTAAATTTGTGTGTTACTTGCTTCCGCATTTAATTCATAGCTTCTGTTTGAAGGAACAGTTCCTTTAAACAGAACTGTTTTTCGTCTCTTTAGTTTGCATGACTTGGGCTTAAATTCTCTTCAAGTGGTATTAGAGCGGGTTCTTTCGAGTAGATTAACATCTAGGAAGTAATCTAATGGAGCGTCAATCTGGATAAGAAAGACAATCATTCACTCGGCCACCTTATCCTTGGTTGAAAACGCGCATGATAAATTGGCTCAAGGGAAGCGACTATCAGGTATGACAAATTGTGCGTGACGGTAATCTAAAGGTAATGAAAACAATTGAAATCGGTGACAAAGTTGAGAAACTTGAATCTGAGAGGGATTCTAGCAACATGGAAAAAATCAAAAAGAACTTTAAGGCCGTGTCCCTTATACAAGGTGCTCTAAGTGCCGATGAGTTTAATATGATTGCTACTCTTACTACTGCTAAAGAAATCTGAATTTGTTTATGCATTATTTATGAAGAAACTAGTGAAGTTAAGAAATCTCGAATAACTAGGCTAAGAACTAAATTTAATGATTTTAAGATGTTGCATGACGAGACCATCGAATCGATGGATACTCGTCTTACTAATATCATGAATGAGCTAAAATCTCTTGGCGGGGTTACTTCTAGGGCCGAACAGGTGGACAAAGTTCTCGGATGCTTGACGGATGAATGGCTACCTAAACTCGCTTGTATCGAGGAGCATGATAGCGATACAATGACCTATGCCGAATTGGTCGGGAATCTCAAGGCCTATGAACCGAATATTTTTAAACATAGGAAGAGTAGTGGCCGAAGAGATTCTGGTATTGCACTCGCTGACGAAAGCTACTTGGATGATGATATTAACAAGTTGGCACATAAACTCTCCTTAGATGAGGACTTTGGCCTTCTTTTGCGGAAAATTCGTCAATCCTACCGGGATAATCGTAAGGGTAAGTTCAAAGGTAAGAGTGTGGATTCCTCTAAACCTAACAATTCCTTTGGTTGTTTTAAGTGTGAATCTCCAGAACATCTAATCCATGAGTGCCCGCAATGGGAAGTTGAGGCTAAGAAGAATCAACCAAGCAACAGTTCCTTCAGGTCAACCAAGAACACCCCTGGAAGAGTACTTCTTGCCACCGCAGTTGCGTGGGGTTACATGGATGAAGAAGAAGAAGAGGATGAGGAGGAAAACCTAGCCTTGATGGCCCACACTGATTTAGAGCCCGAAACTACTAAAACTGAGGTAAGCTGTGAGCAACAGAAGGAACAGTTCCTTCGCAGTTCAAAAGTTAAGTTAGTTAACATGATTGAGATTTTAATGGATCAACTTGAGGAAGTTTGTGCAGAAAAGAATGCCTACAATAACTTAATTTTAAGTCTTAAACAGGAGCTAACCGAGACTCGTGTTAACATCGAATTCCAAAGTGAAAATGCTATTTTGAAAAATGAAATCACAAATTTGAAAACCTCAAGTGAACTCCTAAAAACTGAAATATCCATTAAATCTCAACATGAAAACGACTTAAAAGAAGTGATTTTAGAGCATGAAAAGGCTATCCAAGATAATCTACTGTGTGTTGATAACCTTAATAAGGATCTTGATAAAGTCAAAAAAGATTTATTTATTGAAAAAGAGCTTAGTAAGGAGCTTCAATGCAAAGTAGAAAATTTGAAAAAATCACTCACTGACCGAACGAAAAGTTTCCTCAGTACCGCCCCTTAGTTTGAAAATATCGTCCATAAGAAACGGCAAGGTCTAGGCTTTGACTCCTGAAAACACAGAAAAGGGCCTAACAAGAAGTATGTCGATCTAGCATGTGATAGGATATGTTTTCATTGTGGTGGTAAAGGATACACTCGATATGAGTGTATCACTAGAGTGAAAACATATCAAAGGAACATGGACTACCTTAAAGATAAAGAAGCAATTAAGCATGGTCTTAAGAAGGGACCCAAACTTGTTTACGTTCCTAAATCTAACCCTTGATTTGCTTTTGCAGGCGGGAGTAAGTACAAGCAACACATGGTACCATGACAGTGGTTGCTCGAGGCACATGATGGGAAACAAAAATCATTTTCTCTCACTCTACGCCTACAATGGAGGAGTTGTGACATTCGGGAACAATAAGAAAGGAGAAATCATCGCTATGGGTAAGGTCGGTAAGTTTGCATCACACTCGGTTAATAATGCTTTTCTTGTCAAGGGTTTGAAACATAACTTGTTGAGTATTTCACAATTTTGTGACAATGGTCATAGAGTGGATTTTAATCCAGAAGGTTGCATGATTGTGAACCAAAATACTGGGAATGTCGTTCTTGAAGGGAAATGACATAATAATGTATATAAAGTTGATCTTGATTCCCTTCCCCATGTTTGTCTTTCATGCTTGAGTGTGTTAGATGATGACCCACAACTTTGGCATAAACGATTTAGACATGCTAGCCTTTCCTTATTAAATAAATTAGTGGCTAAGGACTTGGCAGTTGGTTTACCTACAATCAAATTTAAAGCCTCTTCGGTGTGTGATTCTTGTGCAAAAGGAAAGCATGTTCGCTCGTAATTTAAGTCAAAGAATGTAGTGAGTATTTCCCGTCCGTTCTAACTTATTCACATGGATCTTTGTGGTCCGATAAGGATAAAAAATAGAAACGAGAAGCACTTTGTGTTTGTCATTGTTGATGATTACTCGACCTTTACTTGGGTCATTTTTCTTGAAGGAAAAGATATTACTTTTGATAAGTTTGTTATTTTTGCAAGAAAAATGGAACGGCGTTTAGGTCATCGATTAGTGGCAATGAGATTGGACAATGAGACGGAGTTTGACAATAGTAAGTTCATTGATTATTGCGAAGCCAATGAAATAGAGCATAATTTTTCAGCTCCATGTACACCCCAACAAAACGGTTGTTGAACGGAAAAAATTGGACCTTGGAGGATATGGCTCGCACTATACTGATCTCGAGTGGACTCCTCGCAACTACTGCCCTACTGGGCAGAAGCCGTAAACAGGCTTGCTACATTATAAACAAGGCCATGATCCCACCCATTCTCATGAAAACTCCCTATGAGCTATTGAAAGGAAGAAAACTGGCCATTAGACACTTGCGTACCTTCGAGTTTAAGTGTTTCATTCACAATAATGGTAAGGACAATTTAGGGAAGTTTGATGCTAGGAGCGACGAAGCTATCTTTCTTGGCTACTCGTCGAGAGGCAAGGCATATAAAGTGTTCAATAAGCGAACCAGGTGTGTGGAAGAAAGTGTTCATGTTATTTTTGATAAATCTAATGCTTTATCTGAGCAGAGTGTGCAGGTTGATGATGATATTGAGATAGGTCTGGTTTGACAATATTTAAATTCAGAGATAGCAGAGAATTCGCAAAGCCCCTGTTCAGAGGATCAGTTCCTTGAAACAGTGATAAATTCTGGAACAGATGAAGGAACAGCTCCATCATTAGAACCTGAAAACAGCCAAAATTAAGGAGTTGTTCCCTCTGGACAGAATGACGAACTGAGTACACCTTTGAATACTAAACCGTGGAAACACCAAAGTTCTCATCCCTTGGACTTGGTGATATCTGATAATCCAAAGGAATTCAAACTTGTTCCTCTTTGCGAAATTTATGTGCCTTCTCTGCTTTTATTTCTCAAGTTGAACCTACTAACTATCATGTTGCTTTGAAAGATCCAGATTGGGTTATTGGAATTGCACCAATTTGAGAGGAGCAATGTATGGCATCTAGAGCCAAGGCCCAAAGATCATCCAGTGATAAGTACCAAGTGGGTCTTTAAGAACAAATTGGATGAGAATGGTATCATCGTCAAGAACAAAGCAAGACTTGTGGTGCAAGGTTTCACGCAACAGGAAGGCATTGATTATGATGAAACCTTCGCTCTTGTAGCTCGTTTGGAGGCCATCCGTATGCTCATTGCTTTTGCAGCGCACTTGGATATTCATTTGTACCAAATGAATGTGAAGAGTGCTTTTCTAAATGGGTATCTCAAGGAAGATGTGTATGTTTCTCAACCTCCCGGCTTTGAAAACTATGATTTTCCGAACTATGTGTTTAAAGTAGACAATGCGCTATATGGTTTAAAACACGCTCCTCGAGCTTGGTATGAACGTTTGTCTAAAGTTTTATTAAATGATGGTTTTCAAAGAGGGAAGATTGACAAGACCCTATTCCTTCGAACAAAGGGGTCACACTTATTAGTTGTACAAGTTTATATTGGATATTATATTTTTGCTGCAACTAACAAATCTTTGTGCAAGGAATTTTCAGATCTCATGAGTGGGGAATTTGAGATGAGCATGATGGGAGAGGTGACTTTCTTCTTGGGTCTTCAAATCACCCAATCTACAGAAGGATTAGCATTCACCAACAGAAATATCTCAAGGAACTACTCAAGCGGTTAAAGATGGAGGATGCAAAGACATGTGACACCGATCGCTACCTTGACCAAGATCGACAAGGACGAGAATGATAAGTCCATAGACCAAACGGTCTATCGAGGTATGATTGGATCTCTCCTCTACTTAACTGCCAGCCGTCCTGACATTGTGTTTAATGTTGGATTATTCTCGTTTTCAAGCTAATCCTAAAAAGTCACACTTAACACATGTCAAACGGATTTTGAGATACTTGAAAGGATCCTCGAATTTGTGCTTGTGTACCCGAAAATCTCTAATCTTGAGCTTGTAGGATATTCAAATGCACACTTAACACATGTCAAACGGATTTTGAGATACTTGAAAGGATCCTCGAATTTGTGCTTGTGGTACCCGAAAAGCTTTAATCTTGAGCTTGTAGGATATTCAAATGCAGATTATGCAGGGTACTTAGTGGATCAAAAAAGCACGTCAGGTATGGCTACATTCTTTGGACCTTGTTTGATTTCATGGGATTTGAAGAAACAGAATTCTGTTGCTTTATCTACAACTGAAGCGGAATATATTGCCGCCGCTCTTTGTTGTGCTCAATTACTGTGGATAAAACAATAGTTTCTTGATTTTGTTGTGGATGTTAGATGTGTACCAATTTTATGTGATAACACAAGTGTGATTAATATTTCAAAAAATCCCGTCCAACATTCTTGCACCAAACATATTGATATTAGACATCATTTTTTGAGAGTGAATGCTGAGAAAAAATTTTTTGAGTTACAATTTTGTAGGACTGATGACCAAAGGGCCGAAATTTTTACCAAATCACTTGGTAGAGACCGTTTTAAAAAAATTCGAATAGAAATTGGCATGATCGAGATCCCTTAACCTCTTGCATTCCCCTACCCCCCCAATAATTGGTTAGAATTGTGTCGTTGGTTCTCGTGTTTGTTTAATGTGTGGCATATTTTTATTATTGGATTCCATCTACTGAGTACCGTAACTGGCATATCGACTATGCATGTCTCTTATGAACTCACATTGGTCTATTGATATTATTGTATTGCATGATAGCTATATCCAATTGCCAAGGAACAGTTCCCCACAAAATACAGTTACATCAAAATAGCCTTCCCGCTTCAAAATTTGAGTGATAATTTGTTATCACTTAAATTTAAAAAAAAAAGCACTACAACTAACCAAACATTAACTTCCCAACTCCCTCATTAAACACCCAGGATCAAAAGCACCTCCATAACCCCCCTCCCATCTTCAACCTATAACTGAACCCTAGGCCTCAAAAATCCCAACTAGTGTGCGGCTCTGTCGTGTTCACCATGGTCAACATTCGCAACCTTCACTCCCGAGCTTCCCCGTCGTTCTACAACACGCTTGATGCTCCGATCACCATCGACGGAGATGAGCCGTCTATTCTTCTGCAGCGGCGCCCGATTCCTGGTGGTTCTTAACGCATTCCCAATTTGAAGATTTGCAAAAAGGGTCCAGACCCGTACTGGGAAGAGTCCACGAGCCTCACCCTGTCACCTCAACCACCACCGCCGCCCCAATCTCCACCCAAATCCGCGTCCAAAATCGCCACACCCTAAGCCCTCACCACCCCCACCGCCATCCACTATACATGCATCACCACCACCAGCCACCTCTACCATCTCAAACCCAAATCCAACCCCACCTCCATCCATCGATAACCCCCCACCATCACCGCCACATAACACCTCCCCAAAACCAAACCCTAACCCTCTCCCATCTCAAGTCCCCCCAACACTCCAACCGCCGACCCAATTCAACTCCCACCCAACCCCTCACCCAATTTGCCGGTTGAGTTAGAAAGGACCATGTCCACAAACAGAGAGCACAAAGATGAGGAGGCAATGACTGAGAGCAAAGGAAAATGGGTTTGTACTGAGTCCTAGTCTGAGGGGGAACATGTTCCTAATCCGGTTAGTGACGAGGAACCGTTGGGCAAGTTTGTTTCTAGGAAAAGGAAGGGCAAGGTGGTCCTTACTCTACCCATGGGTAAATGCTCAAAACTGTGGCACGCAAGAGTGTTCGAGGTGCACCTGCAATGCGTGTGACACCACCCAGGGTCACGAAATCAGCTACACCTATCATGCCGTCTCCTCCTCCACCAGAGTAACCAGACGAAGCTGGTCTGCTAGCCTTGAAAAATCTGCCAAACTGGTAAATCCTCGTGTATTTGATTTTACTTATCTTTGATCCCTTGGTTGTGATTTGTTTATGTCGAAGGTTTAATGACAAAAGTGGGTTAATTTGATGGAATATAAGGATTTTGTGCTAACAGAGGAGGTCGGTGAATTCTATCGTAATCGGTCGATAGATTATGGTGTGGTGGAATCCACAGTGTGGGGGTTGGATATTTGTTTTTCGACTACTCTGTTGGGTTGAATTCTTAGTGTTCCAGTGTTTGGGCACAATATATTGCCTAGCTAGTCGCTCTCTGCTATAACGGGCTTAGAACCACAGGTTCTCTTGCGGAGGATCACGAGTATCGAGGACCAACCTGTGGTTCACTCTGTGCCGACTAAGTCTCTTAGTCCCTACTTTCGGCTACTGTGTATAGTGACTCATGTGATGACTCCCCTGCTTCAGGGAAGGGGATCGGTAGGGGTTCGAGAGATAATCTTCATGGGCCTTCTTGATAAGTGCCAACCCATAAACCTGCCCTCGATAATGATTCAATTTATGGGTAGTGTTTTGGACAAGCCAGGGCAAGGTCTCTCGTACGCTCTGTGGCTTACGAAGGTGTTTCGTCACTTTGGAGGTTCCTTTGGACAAGGAGAAGGGTACAAAGGTCTGTCAGGGCAAGAAGGTGAACAAACGAATGCTGGAGAACATGAGCCTGACAATTGTGGATAATCTCTTGGAACTGGGAACTAGTGAGGGAACGGTTCCCTCTAAGAACGTGGAAACAAAGGAATAACTTGATTGCATGGAGGCACAGATCTCGGAGCACACTTCTTAGTTGGCAAACATCGATAGGACCCTTGCACATCTAGTTTCCCTTATGGAGAAGCAGATGGGCTCCACTAGCCAAAACACTCCCCACCCTTCTTAGTTTTGAGTTCGATGATGGTTGTAATTCGTACTCTGTTTGCTTTTGCCATGGAACTGTTGCTTGCCCCTTTTGCACTTATCCTGTTTATTGCTTATCTTGTTTGGGCCTTTATGCATGGAACTTATCTTGTTTGTATGGATAATATCAAGAGTATTTTATGCTTGAGTTTGTGGATACATGTCGTGTATGAGATTGGCTTTGTGCCGCAGATGGTTTCTGTATGCATATCATGTGTTCACTTTATCATTCACGTAATTGATGCTTTTTGATGATGCCAAGAGGGGGAAAGGGAATGTAGGGGTTGAGGGGGAACGATAATGTCGACTATAATCCTAAGCTTGATAAACGGTATCTCTAAATTGGTTTGGCGTTTACATTTTATTTTGGTCATTGATTCTATTTTATGGAAATTCTCAGCATTATAATCTCAAACGTGAGTTTGTCTTATACAGTATTGTTTTTGTGTTTCTTGAGTTCATGTTTTGTGCTTCGATACTTACATAAGCTTGTTATCATCAAAAAGGGAGAATTTTTGGGGTTCCTTAGTTTTGCATGATGATAATTTTATTTAAAGTATCATAGCATTGGTCTAATATTGGTGGTGTAGTTCTTGTGTGTTTTAGTTCATGCGCACAAAGTGTTGAGCAAGATTTGGATGGTGCGTATCGAAGCTCAAGATCGAGTTTGTTACCGTGTTTACTAGAGCTTCTTGTACATCAAGACACAATGAAAGAGTTGACAAAGGTCTCCAAGTGAATTCAAGATATACAGTGCATGTATAACTTAGTATGTTAAGTTGATGAAGGAGCGGTTCGTTATCAACATAACATACGGAGGTATACGAAGGCTTCAAACTAACTTAAATACTTAGATGTGTGTTTTAAATGAGCGAAGTCAGTTTTTAGGAAAAATATCTTTTAGCTACTGATTTTATTATAAGTGTTTTAATAATTAAATCAGTTGTGATAAAGGATTTGAAAAGGGATAAGATTTGGAAACTTGATAGGATTTGGAAGAAGTTTTTTGGAAGCAAAACTCTTGAATTTGATTTGGAATAAGACTCCCAATCCTTTGTGCAATATAAAGAGACTCTTAGGTTTCATAATCTTCATCCCTCACATCAGAATTATACTAAGCTTTAACTGAGTAATCAAACAGAATTATTAAGCATTCGAAAGTCACTGTTTATCCAGAATCTACTTGAAGGAACAGTTCCCTCGGCTGTTCCCTTGAGCCTTTGTTCTTTGCTGATTTGTATCTTGCTTTAGGATCTGATTTGCACCTTTTCTAGCTTTTGTTTTAAAAAGCATTCTGAGGTAAAAACTTGTTCTTTTGAGTCGAGATTTGAGGGAAGTCTTCGGTCGCTTCTATCGGGGTAGATAGAATGGGTGTTGCCCGTTCGAGGGAGAACGGGTAGTCGAGTGATTGTGAGAGAGAGTGTCTCTTGTAATCAACGTTCTTTGAGGCTCCAAGTAGTAAGAGAATAGTGTCAAACTCCCATAGGGTCGTGGTTTTTCCTCTTTGAGCCGACGGTTTTTCCACGTAAAATCGTGTGTATTTTTACTTGCTTCCGCATTTAGTTCATAGCTTCTGTTTGAAGGAAACAGCTCCTTCAAACACAATAGTTTTTCGTCTCTTTAGTTTGCACGACTTGGGCTTAAATTCTCTTCAAGTGGTATCAGAGTGGGTTCTTCCGAGTAGATTGACATCTAGGAAGTGATCTAATGGAGCGTCAATTTGGACCAGAAAGGGAATCAATATCTTGGCCACCTTATTTCAATGGTAAGCACTATCATTGGTGGAAAACGTGCACGACAAATTGGCTCAAGGGAAGCGACTATCAGGTATGGCAAATTGTGCGCGACGGTAATCTAAAGGTAATGAAAACTATTGAAAAAAGTGAGAAAGTTGAGAAACTTAAATCTGAGTGGGGTTCTAGCGACATGAAACGAAAAGAACTTTTAGGCCGTGTCCCTTATACAAGGCGCTCTAGGTGGCGATGAGTTTAATAGGATTGCTACTCTTACTACTGCTAAAGAAATCTCGGATTGTCTATGCATTGTTCATGAAGAAACAAGTAAAGTTAAGAATTCTCAGATAACAAAATTTTGTGTATTAGGAATTCCGAAAAGAATCCCGACCTAAGGTAGGCTCCCGAGGGTCCTCCCCTCCTAAGGCACTCATTAGGAGGGGAGTTGTAATTTTTCTTCATTTTATTCTTTTTATTTTCGTTTTATTTCCCTTTATGTCACAAAATTGGAGAAAATAATAATCCAATATTATTTTCTTTAATTTAAGACTCATATTTTGTTTTTATTTTATATTCATGCACATATATTTTTCTTCATTTTCAAGTAATGAATTTGGGGTAATAACAATTTAATGTTTTTTTCCTAAATAAAATGACTTTATTTTCCTTTATGTACATTTATATACATATTTTTTTTATGTTCTGTTTATATTTATATCATTTTTA
>ONZA01002933.1:7247-17321 GCA_900322205.1 Kewa caespitosa
TCTTCCCAGTCTCGTACACCCGAGATGAGGAAGATGGAACTCGCAAAGATGCTCAGAGAATTGAAGAAGAGAGGAGAAGGAAGGATTTTTTTGTGTATACAACTGACTCAGGAACACAGAATAAATAGCCAAAGAGGGAGTTACAGAGTTCCCACAAAACCAGCCACCAACAAGGAGTAATAAATGGGGAGTTGAAGAAGGAGTCAAAAACTGAAGAAGAAAAAACAATGGTTGGTCAAGTGATTCGAAAAGCCTCATATAACTGGGCCCTCAAATCACACGGCCCAAAAAGGTCATCACACCTCACCGTGCACGTGTCACGAACCGAACGGACGGCGGCGGCGCGCGTGGGGATTCCTTAGACCAACCTCATAGTATATAGTCAACTGAACTTGACTATCAATATAATACTCCCATATATAAACAAGAAAGTACTCTCCCATTCTACCAGAACTCTTGTAGAACACAAGTGGGCAAGATAGAAAGAGAAAAACATTAAGCAAGTGCCCAACGTCCTTTGCATTACCAACAAAAATTTCTCATGGTCTTATTAGTACATATCAAATTCCAGGCCAAGCTTTGAAAACCTTCATGCTGAAGTCTAGGAGCAAATGACATGTATACTTCTCCAACTTGGCAATATCGCACCACTCCATGAGATGTATGTATGGACCAGCGTACACCTTTCATTAGAAACAACCATCGGAAGTTGGCAAGTGCGGCCGTGTCGACCCTTTTGCCTCCGTAAAAGCAGGGGACAAAACAGTGGGAATAGAAGAACCATTTTTACAGGCTACATGAGTTATGTAATTCTCACACCTACAAGAAGAACCATAGCTTGGGTTAAAAGCTCAGAAGGAAAGATCTGACAGGACGAAAACATAGGAGCTTGAAACATCGGAAATCTAACGAGACAGGATCACAATGAGGCAAATCGTCAGACTTATATGGTGGGCAAGCACGAGTTATAATGGGGTCAACAATTGCAGCGAGGTCCTTTGCGTTTCTATCGCATTTAGAATGTGGGATTTTGCTCTCATAGTCAGTTCTATTCTTGGCTTAACGTGGAATCAAACATCAGAACTGCTTTCTACTATCAAAAAGGAAAAGAAACAGAATAACAATCCTCTCCATCATTCTCCATGCTCTTAAAGTTTGTTTGAACTTAAACAAAGTAAACACGTAGGAGTTATCTTCATGTTGTGAAAGCGTAGATTTTTTGCTTACAAGTTCATGCACTACTTGTGTCACTGGTCTAATCTAAATTCCTGAACTTGTCCACTCTATATGGACTACGTAAACAAGATGTTTAGCTTCCCCATCAAAATTGCTTGAGCTTTTTTTAACTAGCCAAACAGCATGTACGAAAACTAATCCTGATACACAAAAGTTCAGTTATTCTGTTACATATGTAACCAGGGTGCATACTGTAATGGAGCATTACAAATCTCGAGTTTCCGCAGTCTTATAGAAGGCCGGAAAAGAGAATATAGTACTGATGAAAGCTAACTATGTTCCCGGGCTGGATAAAACATTTGCAGATTCCCCATTTCAAGTACTTCAGAAAGATTGTCTTGTAACTTTTAACTGTACCCAATTCACAGATTAAGGGCTATACTAGTTCTCCATTAAGCACTACTCTAGATTTCATCAACCACAAATGAGGTCACATGATTTGATACTATACTTAGAGCTTTGAAAGTCGATGGCTTCTTTTCTTTATCTATATTTTTCCCTCTAATCAACCCGCTAAACACGGCTTCTTCTAAGGCAGAGTTGGAAATCGAGTCCGCAATAAAGTTTTAGTTTAGAAGTAACTCCCTTCCTTCCAAGCACATGATCTTACTAACTACAGATTTGGTTGACAATCGAGTCCGACTCATCATTGATAGCATCAAACGGGAGTAGTTAGTACTGTATTATATTGGTCACTCACTATGACTAACTAGTACACATAGTTGTTTGATTTCTTTGTTTAAGGAAAGTAGTGTCAGTATGATTCTCACTATGGTTCACGTTCACTTAACGTCCCACTAACCATAGTGTGGAAATAATTAATATTGAGAAAAACTCGTTGACAGTATGCAATGAAATTAGCATGAGAAACAAAAAAGACAGTGTCAGGATTCAACATACAGGAAATCTTGTATAAAACAGTTTTACAATACGAGGATAAATAGAGGTGGGAGTCATCCTTATTCACAAAAACACCCCAGTTTATACAAGTTTTTGTGCTTAACATATCCAACGCTATGAATAGATCTAATTTCATTTGTTTTCTGAAGAGAAAAAGATGTATGATACTAGATAACGTGCACGGTAATGGGGGAAAATAGTACTCTAAACAAAGACTTTGAGGAATAGTCTAGTATCAAATCATGTGACCTCATTACTTCGGATTGTACATACTACACAACGAACACAATATAAGCATCAACGTCCCTGGTTGATGAGCTTTGTGTAAGATTCTGATCCCATAAGTTAAGAGCTCAAAAAAAGCAGAAAAAGTAGAGTGAGTTTAGGATAGCAGGGTAACCCTTAACCAATAATGGCTGACAGTATCATAACAAATCTGGTTCAGCAATTGGGCGCCCTTGGTGTGGAAGAGTACAAAGTGCTGAAAGGTGTGGAGGGTCAACTCAAATCTCTAGAGAATGAACTGAGACTTATGAAGAGATTTCTGAGGAACGCTGATCAGGGGAAACAAGACGAGCAGCACGACATGGTGAGGGAGCTAGTGGAGCAGATAAAACAGGTGGCTTTTGAGGCAGAGGATGTCATTGAGGGCTTCCTCCTCAATGCAGAAAAGCGACGGCGGAGGACATCATTCGGAAAAGTCGTGCATGGCCCAGAGCACTTGCTGATGCTCCACGAGGTGGCCAACCAGATCGATGGCATCAATAAGAGTATAGAGAAAATCTATGCAGACAAGGAAAAGTACGGGATAGAGATTGGCGAGGGCAGCATGAATCCACACTTTGAGGCAACACTAAGGAGGCGGAGGACCGAGGTGGACGAAGAAATGGTGGGGTTCGTGGATGTGGCGGATTCACTGCTGAAGAAGCTGACAGAGGAGGGGACCACTCCCCAACTGGAGGTCATCTCCATAGTCGGGATGGGGGGCTTGGGGAAGACCACGGTGGCCAAGAGGCTGTACAATGACAGGATTATTAAGGATCACTTCAAGAGTCATGCCTGGGTGTCTGTGTCCGAGGAATACGACACCCGCAAGGTGATCCTCGACATCCTGGACAGGGTGGCACCCAACATAGAGGGCCTTGATGATCTTCCTACACACAGGCTCAAGGAGACGCTAAAGGGCCGTCTCCAGGGGAAAAAGTACATTGTCTTCTTGGATGACGTGTGGCAACCGACAATGTGGGACGAGGTCAAGGTTTGCTTCCCAGACAACAAAGGGAAGCTGGGGAGTAGGGTTCTCATTACCACCCGCATAGCTGATGTTGCTAGGCACGCCAGCCCCAGAGAGCCTCATTTCCTTCGGTTTCTCACCAACACGGAGAGTTGGCAGCTCTTTGAAAAGAAGGTGTTTCTAGGGGACCCTTGCCCTTCTCACCTCAAGACCTTGGGGACGGATATTGTGAAGGCATGCAAGCGTTTGCCCTTATCCATCGTGGTGATAGGGAGTATGTTAGCTGCTAAGGAGAAATCAGAAAGGGTATGGGAAAGGACACTCAAGGATGTGAGCGTCCACCTCAGCAAAGACGAAGCTTGCCTTGAAATTCTGGCTTTGAGTTACCATAACTTGCCAGTAGAGTTGAAACCTTGTTTTCTCTACTTTGCAGCTTTCCCTGAAGATCACGAGATGTCTGTGCGGAGGCTAATTTCCCTGTGGTTGGCAGAGGGGTTTATACAGCCACTAGGGGAGCTGACTCTGGAGGATGTAGCAGAGAGTTACTTGGAGGCTCTTATCGATCGAAGCCTGGTCCAAGCCGGGACCAAGAGAAGCGATGGTGGACACAAGACTTGTCGCATTCACGATCTCGTTAGGGATCTGTGCATCCGCGAAGCCAGGCGAGAGAACTTCATGTGGGCTCCTTCCAAAATCAGTTTGGACGAGCCTTCCAAGAAAATAAACAAAGGTAGACTTCGAAGGCTATCCGCCCATCGCCACACAACCCGTACAGTCCTATCGAAAGATTGGGATCCCTGCTCGGTTCGAGCATTCCTATCTTTCGAATCCCAGCTGGGCCATGTGAGCTCTGCGCTCTGGAAAAAATTGCACAAAGACTATAAGCTGCTAAGAGTCTTGGACCTGGGAGCAGCCCTAAAGGTCACAACCATGCCTGATGACATTAGTTCCCTCGTTAATTTGAGGTATCTAAGACTTTTCCTCTCCTCATCTTCTATTCCGACCTCCGTATTCGATCTTTGGAACCTCCAAATGCTCTTTGTGGAGGGTAATCAACCTTTGGTTGTTCCCATGGGAGCATTATTAAAGCTGCAGCGCTTGCAGCAACTCGTTTTAGGAGAACGCAGTAGGCTCTTTGGAAATCAATCGGCTCTCTTAGCCAAGAAGCAACTCAATTGTCTCCGAGTCCTATCTTCTGTCCTGCCTGACAATGACTTCCAAGGCGCTGTCATGAGTGGTCTCTGCCCTAATCTGAGAAAATTAGCACTGTGCAGTTCCAAATCCCATGATTGGTCATTGAAAAACTTCCTTGTTGGCTTGCCTAATCTACAGGCGCTGAAAATTTCCTCCTCCAGCGCCAACCTTGGTTGGGATATAAATGGAGGAGTCCAAGATGATCTCCACTCACAAGTTACCAAAATCACATTCAAGTCCTCAATATGGTCAAACTCTTCTGTTAGTATGGTCGACAAGTTTTCTAACCTTCGGATCCTTAAACTAGTGGATCTGCACCTCATGACCCTCGAAGAACTGACAGGTCCGTTCCCTAATCTTCATACCCTTCATTTGGAGAATCTGTCGTCTGCTGGACATACCCCAGACGGATTAAACATACTAGAGTACAATATAAGGATTGTACGTGCTGCATCATTTGTCCAACTGCGCCATTTTTTTATGAAGAAATGCACCATTACGGTTGCTTTGGATGTCTTCTTGCTGCCTAACCTCAAAGACGTGGAAGTTTTGTGGCCTACAGCTTCTGTGGCCCGATTTCTGGAAGAACTGAAACAAAAAAATAGAATCAAGTACAGGCTGCTAGTCTACAGGGGTGAATAAATTAGCAGCTAACATGGCTTCATTGTGCTGCGAGCCTGCGACTCTTCTGATTCTACAACAGGTTTTTCCTTTTTTTCTTGTTTTGCTGTTTCTTTTGTGCAACAATTTTTCATTCCACTTGCATCTCTCTGAAGTTTTTACGTTAAATTCTATAATTAGTTGATTGAACTATTTGTGGACCGGACGACCTGCTTAATTGAATTTAATTATTCTTACCCCCCTCCCCCCCAAATGGGAAAAAAAATTCAATCCCCTGAAGTTTCCCCTGCTTCTTCTTCATCTTAATCATCTCTTCCATCCCTCCCTTTTGCTCTCTCCTCATTCGCGCTTTAAGCAATCTTTCATTATATCACCATGTAAACTCACAACTCAGGCTGGCCCTCTATGGCTCCCATTTTTACGACCAACATAAAAGATTATCAGGTTTGCCTCGGTAATAAATTTTCGTTGTTATTTTTGTACCACTAACGTGACAAGTGACAACTGATATAGTATGGTAGAGGGTAATAGGGTTACCATCAATAGCTCAAAAAGAGGTGAAGTTCGCCCTGTGAAGCATAGTAAAGTGTTGCACCTGGGGGGTTGTTCGGTGAAAGGAAGCAAAGTCTCCATACTCACATTGAAGGCTTCACAAAGCTTTATTTATTTTATTTATCTATTTTATTTCTTTTTCATTTACTTTGTTATAGTACTCGACAATACTAGCATATGGTTTTGCTTGTTCTGAAAAAAAGGAACGGCCATTTAAAGAAGACCATAATGAGGACCTAAGTCATGATTGACAATGTAAAGGAACAGCTTAACATGGCAACAACTAGTACTAACTACTAACAGCTGAAAGGTCAGCATTATATCCGCTCGCTAGGTCTTATCTGAAAGAATAAACTATGAAAACGTTTAAGACGTCAAGAAAATGCTCTAAACAACAAGCATACCTTGATAATCCTCGCTTTGAGCTCTTAAACAGGTTGTTGCAGACTTGCAGTCAGCACTGTGACACCAGGAGGCCCAGGATGAATCCTTCTCTTCTTTTGTCTTTTACCACAATCTTCAAAGGTACAAGTGAAAAGGTTTATCCACTGTAAGATGTTCATGGATTCCCTATGAAATGACAAGCATGTGATATGTTTCCCATTCCAATTCTCTTGTTTTGCCATTTGGTAGAAAGTGATAACACAAGGCAGTGAATAATATACCTGAAATGTACGGCATGCTATCTGCAGCGCCAAAACCTTAACAATAATGTTTGATTTGTCTTGGAACTCCTTTGGTTCGATCCAATTAGATTCAACAAATTCACCAGGTATAAAAGTTGATATCTTGCCGATGCGCGTTGAGTAGAGATCAAAGACAGAGAGAGCTTTGATGCACCAACAAACCAAAATGGAAACAAAGATTCAGTGGTGACTGTAACCTTCTGTCACTGGTCAAGTTCCTTGAGCTGACTACTCGAGATCTTGATGCATTTCAGCAGATAACACGAAAATTATCGAATTCATCTAACAACCACAAGTTCATGAATTTAATCTGTAATAGCAGCAAAAGTGATCCTTAATTTTCTCGAAACTCTTACAGCAACCACAGGTCCACAACTCCACATTCAACTCGACAGAACAAATTGCAAATCGCCAGTATGATGAAAGGTTTAAGATTTGACTTTCCATCAGTTTCCTAATGTCCAACTCCGACAACTATTAGTCTTACACACCCAGGGAACTTAAATGTTCGGAAGATCGTAACTCAATCAAATGGGCAGGAAGAGGTCATAAGCTGAAAGCAAATAGGCAAGAGCGATGAGCTTCATGGTTTATAATTGGTAATCTCTATCCTGTAACAACGCAAACTTTCAAATGATTTTGCAGAAAATAAAACCTCTGGCAATCTGTAACCAGGCAATCCTCGAACCAAAATTGAGACATCCAACTTCTGGTTATCAGACCATTTTTTCGTCGGCCAAGAGAAAGTTACCATCACTTGTACATTGATTAAGCTCCATAGAGTACTTCTGCGCCATATTCTCACTAAATCCCGCATAACCTTTGACAGGTTTCCTCATCATAGCACTCTCCCAAAAGCTTGCTACGGACCGATTTGCCCCGAAAAAATTGGAGTTCCTTTTTGTAGTATTCGGGCCGAAAATCCAGAACTGGGATTAAAGTCCAAATGTGCATGCCCTCTTAGACAACATTGCAGTCCTACATGCCTCTGGGTCATTCATGAACGAGAAAATATGACAGTATCTAGTTGCCCACTTTGCTTTCGTTCCCTCACCATTCACACAGGAATTTTGTCGAACACATGGCGTGCATTCCAAAAAATTTCATGAACCATTATCAAGTTCTTCATGATGCTAACATAAACGAACTGTAAAAACATTTCAGCATCAAACTGTTAAATTTACCATTTACGAATTTGTGGGTTTATGGTGGTGCAAATCACACATAAATGACGACAAACATAAAAGTAACACATCAGACTTTTGGTGGTCGTACGTTCAGTTATAGAGATACGACATTTTGACTCATTAAAATTAGCTTTTCTTTTTTATGTTTATTTTTTTTTTTTTTTAACAAATTCCTTCCAAGTGTTTTCTGACAAAATCTATGGTTGATCAGCAATCTCTGCATACTCCCTCCATCGCAATTTGTTCTAACTTCTACCTATTTATATTTTCACAATCTTCAGCGCAACACCTTAGTTAGGGCACAACACTTTGACCACCATCATCAATAATTATAAGTAAGTATTTGTAATCTAAAAAAAGAAATCAACGCAAATGGAAAGAACAAGTTGGGACGGAAGAAGTATGCACAAGCCTCAACATCAAATTTATGCCAACACCTTGGTTAGGGAAAGAAACAAAATTTATACCACAGAATCTTAAATGAACAAAATATTCGATCAAGCAATACCATGAAGCATAAGCTGAGAAGAGAACAATGACCAAATCACGAAGTTCAAACACCTTTATTAAAATAATTAGTCCAATAATCATAAAACGACATTGCTTAAAGAATCTAAAGAACCGTACAAAATGAAAGATATTGGAGTTCCAATACTATAGAGTAGCAAATATCAGAATAAATATAACCCTAGTTAGTTATCAAGCAGCATCTTTCCCTACTCCTTTTTTCTTACCACCACGACCCGTAGTACGAGCCCCAATTTGACCAACCTTTTGGCCAGGAACCGCGTGCCTACTAACAGTGCTAGCATGGCCAATGTGTTGGTGGTTACCACCACCGTGGGGATGTTCAACGGGGTTCATGGCCACACCTCGAGTCCTAGGCCAGCAGTTTCTCTTGGCCTTAAACTTGTGATATGCCCTTCCTGCCTTCAGTAGGGGTTTCTCCGTCCTCCCTCCTCCCGCGACTTGCCCTATCATGGCTCGGCATCCACTTGCTATCACCTTCTTCGCCCCAGAGGGGAGCTTAATCCTTCATGTAAAGGAAGGAAAATTAAAATAAGGTCACATAAAAATGTACAATGACATTAGTTGTAGAATATGGAAAAGAAAGAGGACGTACAGAATCTCAGTTCATACTAGACTAATATGCATATTTTGTTTTTTCTTTTGATGTATTCCAACATGTACAAGGAATTACTCACCAAGACTCTTTTTTCTCTACGTTATTAACTCAAAGGGATATCACAAAGTAGATATATTGGTTGTATACACCCATTTGATTTTGGAGGTTGAATCCAAGAGATTACCTACAGAACATCTAAATGCACATAAACACACTGCTCACTTTGGTCTACGAGCATTTTTATTGGTTTAATCGCTCAGATTACCAAATAAACACAATTTCAATACCACTTCCAAGAAATATAACTAAAGGAAACAACTATATTTGCAAAAGTTGCACCACATTGGTTATCATTTATCACAAATGCTCCTTGCAGAATTAGGTATTACCTTATCAGAACTGAATTTAAATCTCAAAATTTGCAACACATACTTACAGAAAAAGTATAGCATGATTCACGATTTATACCGTGGGACGGAGGGAGTATGTAACATGTATGAATGTAATGATTCACGATTTATACTTCCTACTATAAATGTAAAGTCATGAATGCCAATTCAATGATGATTAAATCAATTTAAATGGGTAACTTTCAGGAAGTGATGTCTATATTGGTCCTCTATTAAGAATCAACATTTTCACGTGATAAAAAGTCACCCTTAAAAAAATAAATAGGAACATATATACCTGGAAGTCCCGTTATCAGGGTTGTGACTAATAACAACAGCATAATCCCCAGAAGCCCTAGCCAAGGCCCCTCGGTCCCCAACCCGGCCCTCGACGTTACAAACGACAGCACCCTCACGAATCTCGCCAACGGGCAAGACATTACCAACAAGCAAGTGAGCCTTCTTCCCACAGTAGACGTACTGGCCAGTGTACATGCCCTCAGACGCCACAAAGAGCTCCTTTCGGAGCCCGTGTCTCACCGTGTCACGGAACGAGACACGGGCTAAAGGGGCCCCACGGCCAGGGTCATGGATGATGTCAGTCACCACACCCTTGAGGTAGCCCCTCCTCTCGCCAACGTCGAGGGCCCGGAACTTGGCAGGGCCCTTACGGTGGTGCGTGTGGGACTTGAACACGGATCCAGCACCCTTACGTTGAGCCCTAATGACACGCCCCATGAGAGAATATGTTGTTAGGGTTACTGGTTGATTTAACCTAGTGTTTTAGGGATTTTCCAGGGTGATAGTATATATAGTTTTGTTTTTTGTGGGGGGTACATATGGTTTTAGGGTTTTGGTAGTTGACGGTTTACTAACGGGCCAAGGAGTTGGATTTCGTTTTCCTTTTTCCTTTTTCGTTTTTCTTTTCCGTTTTTCTTTTGCTAGACGT
>ONZA01002936.1:15564-26171 GCA_900322205.1 Kewa caespitosa
TAACCACAATTCCCTGGCATTTTTGCACCATAATTGATTTACACTACTGAGTACATTTGTGTGCAACAAAACTAAAAGAGCTATTAGTTTGACTTCACATTATCATAGACGGGTAGACCTAGTTAGATGCCTCTCCAAGTCCCCGATATGTCCTCGACTCTTATGAGCTAGTCAGTTCTATGCTTGCAAACTTGCTTTTATATATGTCAGCAATTAAAACCCTGTGTTGACATTGTATCCTAAAATAGAAGCTTACCAAGTGAGGATGAGATACAAGCATGGCATCGATAACGATAACAATAACATTAACACACTATCTTATTTTAGGTGAGTCCAGAACCACCTTATTTCATCTAGCTTTATAGCATTTAAGTGCGAAGGATATCAACCGATTTGCAAGCTCATCATTATCTGCATGCCCGAACTGTGCATGTTGTAGATTCGTAAGTACTAAACAAACTACAGATGCATTGCATGGTGAAAAAGATTTTGCAAATCTCATTTGATAGCGAAACGAGCAATTATAAAACCACCCCAAATATAATTCACAGCACTGTAACTATATGTAACACTGCAATCAATGCAGTAGCAATCTGAGCCGGCGAAACCGGCAAATGTTGTCAAGGACAAGTTGTTTCGATAAGATAAGATACGACTCGAAAGTCGAAACAAAAATTCTACGGAAAAGTCCTATAGGAAACCCCAAAAGAAGGGCGTTTCAAGTACGTAACGTAGCAATGTTCAGCCATAAAATGATTGAGACACGCTTCAGAAACGATCATATTTCATTACGAGACGAGAAGCATTAAAAATTGTGTCTCTTCATTTTGAATTGTGATGGTTTTTAACTTTTCACACATTAAATTCATTCATTTCAAGCAGAGGGATGTGGACCCCACTTGATCAAAGTTAATCTGGTAAAAGAAACTTCTCATGACGCTAAAATGCATGTGTTTCAGGGTAAACAACTGTTAACCACCAGTCTGCAAAATGATGTTCCACTCTCTCTCATCATTTCACCAGCTCAGATGAATAACTCCAGTCAATTTTCTGCACCATCATTTGCAGGCAGAGTTTATAGTGGGTATGCAGTATAGTTAATTGATTCACAAGGCCAGGAAGGTCTCTCTCATCATTCTTTTTCCTTTGGTTGAACTCAAAATCGTAACAGGAAACATAGGACTGGGGTAAATGAAGCATATCCTCCTATTTAGGACATTAAAAGTTTGTGAGACAGCACACGATAAGTAATGAGACGAACTGAACTAAGTCGAACTACAAATTGATTGAACAGCTTGAAAAGAACACATCCATAGGACCATAACCTCTGCCTTGCGGGTTTTGCGAACAAAAGCAATGATTTAAACTTCATTTCATATGCTAGTACAAATATTCAATCCATTCGTTACTCCTATTAGCTCTCCTTTGTACTACCTACGCCCCTAAATCATCCAGCAAATCAAATCAACTAGATCGTCTCCTTCTGGAGAAGAAACCAAGAGTACCTTAGCTATAAAATGTCCCCAGAAAATCGACCAAAACAAGAACGGGAAAGAGTGAAAGATGCAGATGTTAGCCTAAATTTTAAAAACTGCCTAGCGCTATAGTCACACCCAGAGGCCATCCAGGGGTGTGAATGTGAGAGTTGCAGAAAACAACGATATGGCTGTGAATGTGGGGGCATGGGAACAAGAAACAAAAACAACAATCACATTCACAGATGGTCATGCCAACTAATTGTGCTTCTTTAAGGTTATTGCAGTACTGTGCCTTTCAAGCAGGTTGTGGACCCTCATCCCCCTTTTTTTTCCCTCATCAGTCAGAATATAAGGTCCCAAAAGCGGCATCGATGATAAAATTGAATTGTGAAAGTGAATGTGTCGCACAAATGTCCTACCCTTGCAGAAAATATCGTCGCTGTCATTTGGCAAATTTCTTTTCCTTGGAGGAAATTTCCCTTTGTTCCTTGTGTCATGATAAGGATTTTCCTTTGTTCCTTGTGCCATGTTAAGGATTCAATTAAAGATGGTAAAAAGTCAAGAAATTAGTATCACCAAAGAGCAAAACAAGCACTAAAATTATGCCTTAACCTCTAAGCTGTATGGTTTTCAAGGGATGTTAGTATGTTAGGATGATTTCTGCAGTAGGGAGAATAGATTTACCCGCCATATACTGCAAGATTCCTCCAAATCTATAATCGCTAATACACCATTGCTTAATATGCTGTCGTACGACTGACATTAACGTTAATCAAGTCAATATCTTAAAGTCCTTTTACCCTTAACATCCCCTCCCCAGGTTGGATGGACTGTCTTTGAGGCTTAACCCAGAATCACCGTAGAATAACTGCATGCTAAAGCCAAATAAGATCAGCGCATTTGCATTAGGTCAACTATACTTCTCTCTCTATACTCTATAGCACCACCAAGTTTCGCTCATCTACATCTACACTCGCATTTTTGGGTGGAAATAGCAGCTAGGCCCAGGATAGATCTCAAGAACAGATGAATAATTCATTGATATAATACTTCAATGATGCAGCTCAAGAAAAGTGTGGTCATCCAGAAATGCATACACGTATAAGAAATAGACCAACTTTTATTTCTTCTGTGAGAGTACCTGAATGGAACGACATTAATTTGAAGTTTTGTACTGGAAATTAGATCTACATTCTAAACAAATCACGAGTCTAGTATAATCAAATCAATCACTATTCACAATTGGAATCTACAACAGAAAGTGAATATTTTTGGAAGTAAAGTACCTTTGCTCAGGGTTAAAGAAAACTTCTGATCACAAGCTCAGAAATATATTTGACACATCCTCTCAACTTCCGCCATCCACGTCGAATCCAGCGCCTGTCCATCCAGGCATGGAAGGTCCTCTGCCTTTCGGCAGTGCTCCGATACCCCTTCCTTTCCCGTGTAACATGGTTTTCTTCTTTCCTCTTCCTTCTCCGTCAGCAACAGCTGGTTGGTTTTGTACGTTGATTGTTGCTATGTTTTCACCATTTCCTTGATTGGGAGAACTGGCAGCTACTCCATTTACTTCTCCCGCCGAAGGAGCTGGAGGTGCACTACTTGGCGTGCTACTCTGTAAAATTACATCGTCAGCATAGATAGAAATAGGCTATAAATCCATATATTATCCATCTTTCATGACGTTAGATATAAAACATTTTGCTCACCCAATAACCAACCTCTAAAATTTGTAAATTCAAAGTCTAAAAGAAACTTTATGCAAATTGATAATAACTATTTTAGAAAAGACTCCTGCAAACTTGGTTGGATCATAAATTACAATGCATACTCCAGGAAGTGGAACTACAAGAATGTCCCAGAGGAATGAAACTACAGTAGTATACTTTCCCACAAAGCAAGTGATGTTATAAATACTTAATTATTTATTTCATCATTACTTGCTTCAAATGGTGGAATAGTCCTTCGGGAACAACCGTTCTACATGTGCAAGGGGAGGCTACATACGCCTCAGACTCTCAGCAATCCTACTCTTTAGAAGACGGAACTTTATCCCCTTATATCATTAGGGGAAATTCAAATAAGGATTGTGTAACAAGTTTTCTGGTAACCAGGAGTGATTCAAACAATTGTTGTGCAAGATTGTTTCTCCTCTGCAATTTGAGTTATCAACCTCCCATGTTGCAAGCAAACAACAGAGCTGATTTGCCCCAGCTAACATGAACTGGGCTCACAAGAACTAATTGGATGTTCACAAACTCAGAGAAATTGGAGTCAAACATGATGCTACCTAACTGGTGATCAGAAAAGCTGGAATGTTTGCTGATTCTCATCCAACGAAGATAAAGCAAGAAAACTGCGGCAAAACAATATACCAGCATTAAAGATGATGATGCTCTTCCTGGATTCAAAGCTTCTAGTCGCCTTTTTAACTCCTCCAATCTCGTGTACTGGGAATTACTGCTTTGTTGGACCTAAGATAAATGATGCCATAATGACGTCAAAAGATGGCACATAAATCCAACCATTCAAGCATGTGAAAGATGGATAATACCAGTTGGTTCAAGTCCTCACATAGCTTCTGCTTAACTGCTTCCTCATCTTTTACCACATTTAAGGCAGCCTCCCATGCCTGAAATATTGACAGAGTAGTAGCCTATAGTTCATTTTCAATGATCAAATATAACAAATCCTTGGGCATTCAAGCTAAAACATGGTGCATTATTAGTGATAAAAGCACTACATGCAGTAACTAAATGTCTTCAGAAGAAAATGGAAATTTTTACTGCCCGAAAACTGGTTTAAGAATACCATGAAAGTAGTCTATTTTCAGATTGTTACATTTTTACTTTGTTTTTTTAACTCAAACAATTTATTCTACATATCAATCCAGTGTTAGAAAGGAAAATTGTCATAAAGATAGAAAAATAAATGGCATGGCTAAGATAGCAGTTGAAATAACTAATTCACAAGAACCTCCTTGCTATCTGCAAAGCATACAATGAGCTTTTTTAAGAAGAATAATTTTTTTTAATTAATGTTGAAAAGCTTAACAATATTATGTAGCCTAGTAAAAACCAACTTCTATACAGGGACAGCTATGAGCCAGCGACTTGCAAAAACCACACAATTGAAAAGAATCCTCCAATATAAAATTGAACGACAAGCATCAAAATAAGCCAAATAAAATTAAGCCCGGAATTACTGAAGGCCCAAAGCCCCGGCATCAGGCCATATCTTTCAGCATCAGTTGTCTTACTTTCTTTAGCTTTTCACTTCCTGGAAGCAAAGACCATGAAATTTTGGAATTGTGTTCCTAGTAGTGAGAATGTGCATAGTCAAAATTACATTAGTGCTATACTGTACACCAGTCTTTATACAGATGTAAATATGTACCAGCAGCTGCTGATAGCAGTAGCCTAGCCCTATGGTCCTTGTGATCTGCGTAGTAGCTACCTAGCCAACTAAAGCTTTCATGTTCCTCTCCAAATTCACCTGTTTCGATTCTAAAAGATGCCACATTGCTCAGTTGCCTAATTGCCGTAACACCTGCTGCAGACAAACCCGTCCAGAAAGACAAGCTAACCCAATATGCACCAAAACCTTATGTGGCCCATGAAGATTTATTGAACAAACTCATACGATTTATAAAACAAACTCATACCCATCACCACAATTGCGATCATATTCATGGAGTTATATAAGCAATAGCTTTCAGCAGTACTCAGGTAACTTCTGCACAAAAGATGAAATTCTAAGGGGAACAAACCTTTCTCACTTCTTCCTCTTTGACCTTAGCCACACGGATTTTCTCATTTTGAACCTCAATCTTCTTTCTCAAATGCTCAAACGCTGAAAACAACCAGCGAGGAAGACATGATAAAATAATCAAGGACTTCAAGTGGTAGATTGGGGCGGGGGGAGAGGAAAGGAAGCAGGAAGAAAAAGTTTAAGCACTAGAAATCAAAACCTAACAAAATAGTAATAAAAAAGGATTAGTTAACAGGACCAACCTGCATTTTTTGATCCAGCCGTGAGTTTCAATTCCAAACTGAGGTTAGCAAACTCACGTTCAACATCACGAATTTTTGTATAGTTTTCCTCAATATACCTGAACAAGGTAGAAAGGCACATAAGCACAACATAATCAATACTCTTCCATTCATACGCAACAATATATCACTAATGACCATGTGCTAGAACTCATGGGGAGCATCAGAGAATACAACAGCCAGCTGATACTCACACAATGCAACTCCTCTTTGCATAGAGGATAACTAATGGTGTCCAATGCTGCCAAGAAGGGCTTTCAAATGCAACGAACATCATATTTTGCATCGATACTAGAGGCTAAACCTGTTCTCACAGAAAAGCGCTTAAGAACCTTGACCCACCCAATTTGTTGAGCCAATGGAAGTCAATGAGGAGGTATTTTTCGTATGTACGATGTCCATTTGGTGTCATAATTACATATGTGAGGGTATGCCAAGGAAAAGACGGTCCCAAATTACTTGATCATATACCTTAGAGAAAATAACAAGAGTATGGGTGATCAAGCTGAAGAACGGCACTGAAACAGACCTCTAGAACCAGCCACGGAGTTTGCTCATTTCCCAAAAAAAAAAAAAAAAGGAAAAAATAAGAAGAAGAAAGGAGTAAAGAAGAGAAAGGAAACAAGGTCCAGGGAAAGATTAGATGTGCGCGGCTTTACTCCTGTAATCCAGGAGAGACAGTTCTCAAAAGACACAAATGATGCTGCAATTTGGGGAGAAAGACAAATAGGAGAAGCAGAGAAGAAAGTAAGTAAGAAGAAAGTGGGATGAGACTAAACAACAAGTAAAGAAGCATCAAGCATCTTGTAAGGTAGGAGGAGTCTAGGAAGGTCGAGCATTAGGTAAGAGGGAGGTGACAACACCACCTGCTCTGACATAAATGGAAGCAGGTTATAGGAAGGTGGAGCATCGATTAAGAGCGTGACAACAGGAAATTTCAACAAGTGCACAAATTTCACGATGAGGTGGGAAGGAGAAAGTGAGGCATGAAAGTAATAGTAGAAATCTGTTTTGGGATCAGTAAGTAGAATATTTCACATCCTATTGGTCTTTCCAAGGAAGCAATCCACATAGAAATACGTGCATTTCATGCTGGATAAATGTTACATAGATATGAACCCACTAGATCCACATAGATTTCAAGCTGATGTCTTTGGTCTTCACAATGGTAGAAGTCTGTTATTGCAAGACAGTGAACCCACTAGTTATCTACCTTAGACACGGCAGCTCTCATGCTTAGGGACCTTTAATCCTCCATGGGTCCATGGGAAGTAATGAATTTATTTTGCAAAGTTGAGATATTTTGGATGATCTTGTCAACGTTCTATTGGACCTTCTGCGTCTTACAAACAGCATATTCGTGTACCAGTTACAATCTATTCTAACAGAGGTTGAATAGCCCTACACTTGCAGAAGTTCCTTCACGGGAAACAAAAAATTCCATTTTGGAATTAATAGCTGATGCGTCCACCGGTGGAAAGTGTCTAGTGCCGTAGTGCTTATATAGCACCCTCAGACTAGCAGAACTGAATTTCCGCTTCGAACTTGTTTGTGCTTCTCAATCTTGTAATGAATTTACATGCAATTTGCTAAACCTTATGGACAATTTAACAAGAAGTGATCTACCAACAGGATTGCTTTTACTCATAATTTTACTTTACCTATGGAAATCAGTCTGGCTAAGTGGGTTTGAACGATCAAAACGTTTCAGACCTGCAGACTCTTATCCTGAGTACAGCAACCCACCTGAGACCAATAACCAAAAATCTACGCGCACAGAAACTATGAAGTCTACGTGTGTCAGAGATGATAAGCACTTAGTCCCAGCCTATCACAATTGACATATGTCTAGCGTCTGGCTAGGTATTTAGGTGACTGCTGCCAACAGATCGAGCTGCAACAAACTGAGGCCAGGGGCAAGGGGACATATGAAATTGGGGAGAAAAAATATATATTGTTGGGAACAGAAATTAAGAGCAAGTGATTAGAACTGGAGAAGAAAGGTTGTAAGCCCCTATTTCGCAGAATCATCCTCTAGCTAAATTAGCTAAAAAGAAACCAAAAAAGCTCTACTGCTAAAGAGGACACAGATCTTTCTGATATGTACTCCCTCCATTCTATATTATCTGTCGCTTTCGGTCAAAGGTTATGAACTTTGACCATTTATATTGAAAATGCTAATAGATTCACCTTATAAAAACACTACCATTCAATCTATAATGAGAACTAGTTTCATAAGATTACCTCTTTTTTTTTATATTATTGCTAATATATTATGAGAACAGATTATAATCTATATTCGTCCTTGGAGCAGAAAGGACAGTACTAAAACGGGCAACCATCTTACATTAGCTATCAGATTCTACAACAACATATACACTGAAATTCCCTGAACATTAGTGTATATCCACATTTTCAATACCTGATATTCGAAATTCCCTACATTATTGTTCCGAAAATAGGTCAATTCAGTGCAAAATCAAAACGCAACGACAAAAATCACACAGGCGATCAAATCTCAGCAAATCAGTTACAATTCAGTTCACATTACTCCATAACCCTATCGAAATCACTCCAAGTAATTTTTAAAACCACAGTTCGAAATCACTACACTGAAAAACCTAGAACAACAACAGTTACGAAGCGCATTCCTCAGATTCTTCATCAAACTGTAAATCAGCTTAATAACAATGCATTTTCATAATCGCAACTAGCAAACAGAACGAAAAACGGCGTGATCAATCATCATTGACAAAACTCAACAGAAATTCAGGATTGCGAAAACTCGAAAACTTACTTTTGCAATTGAAGCTTTTCCTGCTCGATTATCTGTCACAAGAAAAGAAGAACCGTGAAGCGATGCTAATCAATCGCAACAGAAATAGAGAGAGAGAGAGAGAGAAAAGAGATGATAGAGAGAGAGAAAGAGACCTTTTCAGTGTAGGCGATGACCGGAGCTTCACGAAGAAGACCGTCGGGACCGATCTCTGGCAAATGTGAGGGATTCGCCATTGTTGTTGTTGTGCTTCGATTTCTCTCTCTAAAAACTGAAAGTGGAATTTGTTAGATCTGTTGATTGATTAGAAACTTTCAGTTTTGAGAATGTCGTTAATGGTGATGGCTCCGTACTGGATCACTGATAGGAGTTGAGCATTTTGGGGATGGATGACTTGGGAGAGAGCTTTCACGTGGAAACAAACATGAAACGCGGTAAAGAGTACAGTATAAACCAGTTTGGGCAGTGACTTCTCTATCAATGGGCTTCACTAATTAGTAATTACTCCCTACCGGATATAAGTAATTAGATACTCTTTCTATCACTAATTACTTAGGAATAATTTGAGTTAATTGTTGTATCATCTTTTTTTCGTAACTTTTCTACAAATCTACTACTGAAAGTGAAGAATTTAATGAGTTGCTCTGATTGTTAATAAATAAAAAGATTCGATTTAACTTGTATTATTTTAATATGATTTTTGCTCTCAAGTTGAGATATACTCTAATTTAGAAGGCGAGGGCAAAATCGAAGGAAAAGTAATAAGAATAACGAAAAAAAAAAAAAAAAAGATTGAAATATACAAGAGTAGTATGCAACTCATAAAGCAATTGTTACACTCGATATATAGTTAAATAGTGTACATTACTTCCGAGCAAAATCTATTGACCGCTTATGTTAACTAGAATTGAAGAAAATGCACTTTTTTTTTTTTTTTGGTAGGAAAGAAAATGCACTTTGTTACAATGCTATTTGCACATAATGAACTAGCTAGTCTTGCTTATAAGATGGTGCATTTGTATTGTATACAACAGTGTAGGTAAGTAATTTGGTCTACACAAGGACGACAATGAATTATTGAAATAAAGGTGAAATTTGCGTGTGACCAGTTTTTGCTAAGCTAGGAGTATTATATTGTTGCTGCTAATTGCTGTGCACTACTTGACAACTTCTATTACTTTATAACTCATTTTCTGCATCGTTTCGGACGGCCAAGAACATGGAAGTTTCCGAGTTTCTCTCTTAACCTACTAATTAAAAAACTAATTGCTCATCGGGTCGAATGCATGGCAGATACCGGAAGCAATTATGTCCTGCACTAGTCTGCTAACATAAAAGCATAGTTGTCGAAAACTCGAAATATTTGATTTATGACTCAAGAGCGCAATGCTAGCAGGGTAACAGCTGAAATGCTGAATTAATCCATTCTTATCTGCATGCAGGTTTCTCAGCTAGGATTACTAGTTATCAAATTGAGAACTAGCAAACACTAGTACAGTGTAATTGTTAAACTGTTAACATGTCCTCCATTGCAATTTGCAAACACAGATTTTACACCCTGTGGCACTTATGTTGGATAACTTTTACTGTATTACTTTACCTTAATTTAGTACCTCAAAGCTCAAATGTAAGAGGCCAACATCATAGTCTGCAAGGCCATTGCGAGGCCTTGTTCACATCTACTCCCAAGTCTCCATACATCACATGTCAAAACCTTAAGACTGTTGGCTTGTTTCTGTTGGACCTCCGTGCAATCCTGACATGGGGAGGGCCTCGGGGTAACCCGGAGGACACGGGTAACGTGTGGAAAGCTTGGGAAACCAAGCACGGGCAGCGAGAAGTTGCGGAGAAGCGACGCAAGTCGAAAATGTCTCACGAAGAGCGTTTTGTCAGGGGCGCCCGATCGGGCGCTTTGTGGCCTAGGGAACCGTCCAATCGGGCGGTACTGCTTGTTCCGGTTTTGCTCGTGAACNNAAATTTGGCAAGTGTGCTTGTTGGGAGTCTTTGCATAGTTTAGGAAACTATTTTTAGTGATTTGTTACTAGTTAATTAATATTGTATTAGATTAATTAAGAGATAAATGCTAGGTGTTTCTAGTCTATGTAATTTGTGATCAACTAGGATTCTAGAGAATAATCCTAGTATAGGTAGGTTTCCTAATTGTACTAGGAAACTAGTTCTTCTTAGGCCTATATATATGAGATAGGTAAAGGGGAGAGAATATGGTGGTGAGTACAAGAGAAGTACTCTTGCACTAGAGAGTGCGGGTGTAAGCACGCCCCTCGGGGGGCGTGCGGGGAT
>ONZA01002958.1:0-15802 GCA_900322205.1 Kewa caespitosa
TCCTACCATCTTTCTTCTTCTCCCTCCTCCATTTTTAGTTATATTTGATTACATTCCATTCCTTGCTACCAAACGAGCCCTTATTGAAGGCTTAAACAACATATACCGATCGAATGAACATTTTTCAATCCCTCGAACTACTTGAAAGAGAGAGACTACTACTATTTCACTGTTTGTCCATTTAAATAATATCAAGGGGATTCAACGTCTAAAAGATCTTTAATCATAATATTTTTTTAGAGGTAAGCTATTAACACTTAACTTTCATCAAAATATTGAATGAATATTTGAAGTTGATGACTTAAGAGTGTTTTTTTTTTTTTTTTTAATTGAGTTGAATTGAGCCTTAATTGACTTCTTTTTAATTGGCATCTGATTTTTTAAAATTCCTTGAAACCTTTTGATATTAGATCTAAACAAAAGTACACGACAAGATATCATAAATTTCATTCTTGTTTGTTTTTTGCACAAGAATTTAGGTGAGGTGAGATTTAATGTTTTTAGACTATTTTGTCCTTTATTCTTAAAGGGGAGGGAGAAAAGGGAGAAAAAGTGAGGTAGAGGAGAGAGGGTTAGTGTGGGTATTTTGCTCAAAAAAGTATTCCAATTAATGAAAGAAGAAGAAGATTTGCAAACACCCTAAAAAGGTAAAACTAAACGGAAATGAACTAAATTGAACTGATTTGAAAACAAATCTAATAGAACAAAACCTTACATACATCAGATCCCATTTCACTATTCACTGTCACTCTGTCAGAATCACATCACATTACATAACACAGTTAGGATCAAAGCTAGTCAACTGGGTTCAAAGGCCCATATTGTTACAGCAAACAATAGAAAACCAACTGTGCTAACAAACAAAGGTAGAAAACCCAAATAAAAAGCCCAAAACTGTCCTAAAACCCTAACCCTAACAATTCGGACATATAAGAAACTTACTCTCCTTTTCCTTCCTCATTTCTCTCGCTAGGCCGCCTGAGCTTTGTTGTCTCTCTACTCTCTTGCCCTCCCCATCAAATCTCAGGTACCACTCCTTTGCTCGATCTCTCACTAATCAAAGGGTTACTTTTATGGGTTTTAACGTTACTTTTATCTCTTAAATTTTTTTTTGGAAGGGCAGTAAAAGAAACAGCAACCATGGCGTACCCAATGAAGCCAACAAAGCCAGGGATGGAGGAGTCCCAGGAACAGATACACAAGATCAGGATCACTCTTTCTTCTAAGAACGTTAAGAACCTCGAAAAGGGTAACTTGAAATTTTGATTTTTCTTTTTGTATTTTGCTTTGATTGATAATGGCATTCTTGTAAGTAGATTATGTGAATTGAAATTCTTTTGTTTGGTATGATTGTCATCGATATTTGAGCTGGATAAAATTAGGGTTTTAGTTTAGTTCTGGTTGAAGAGATTAATTAGGTTAATTGGGCAATTTTGTTGGGTTATTGGAGATGATGCAAGCTTAATGATTCATAACATCATTTCTGTGATACTATATTGTATTATAATGATGATGATTTATGTGAACGAGTTTTCTATGCTGGGTTTCTTAAGCATTTGATGATTAGGACTGATTTAGTATGAATCTTATGAATGTGATTATTAATCTGTGGTTTTGAAGTCGGTGAAACTTGTTACATCATTAATGTTTTAGCTTGAATTTGTAATAGGTTGATAGGTGTGCCGTGTGTGTACTCCTCTTATAGAGGAGTGCCGCCAGTGTATAATTTAGGGTTAGGTGGATCATGCTCTAGCTACATTGAGAAGCATTGATGTACATAATTACGGAACTTGGACTATGTCTATTGATCATTGTGCATGTTGGGGAATTTCCGTAGTCAAGTATCCGGTTCTTCATTGGGTTGATTTCCGTGATGTGATTTCATGTTTTAGTTGCTTGGCGATTGCCAATGTTGGTGTGTTGACTTTTGTTTGTTCTGTTCGTCGTTGGTTTGTTGAACAGTGTGTGCTGATCTTGTGAGGGGTGCTAAGGACAAGCGTCTTAGGGTTAAGGGACCAGTTAGGATGCCAACCAAGGTTCTGAAGATCACAACAAGGAAGTCTCCCTGTGGTGAAGGTATGTTACGTATCTTAGCGACGTATATCTGTGACGTTTGTGTGATATACACTTAAGCTGTTGCACAAAGTTTCAGGTCAATTTTACTGAGTTCGAGTGTTAGCCGTGTAAGGCTGTCATGATTAAGCATCATGAATGTTGAGGTCAAGAGAGATGATGTTTTCTTTAGCTTACAGGATCATGTTTGTATTTTTGCGAGCATTTTGATTGAATGTTTGAAATTTTAACCATTTGTTGGTTATGAATTGGTGTAAGAGTACCAGGAAAACTAATAGCATTGAGGTCAACTGATAATTGAGATTTGAGATTAATGTTGTGTTTATCAGATGGTTTTAATTGTGCACTTCTAACAGTATGAATCAAGTGACTGTAGAATTAAGCATGTGATTGTAATGACTATCATAGTCAATCTTCTATCTGAAACAAAATTATAAGGAGAGTACAATCTAATGATTATTAGACAATCCTCATGCCGGAGCAGTTGAGGCTACCATTTTTCTTTGAGATATCTATTAGAGATACGTTTTGTAGTTCCTATCTTAACATGTGGTCTCGTTCTTAATTATTGTCATAATTCTTATCCTACAGGAACCAACACCTGGGACAGATTTGAGTTGCGGGTTCACAAGAGAGTCATTGACCTTTTCAGCTCCCCAGAAGTGGTTAAGCAGATCACCTCCATCACCATCGAACCGGGTGTTGAGGTTGAGGTTACAATAGCAGACTCTTAGACTGCCTCTTTGACTGTCATGCTGTAGGGCTGTTGTAGTTGTCCCATATAGTGGTGTTATCTCACTGAGAATTTTGGAGACACTAAATTGTTCGTTTGGAAGAGATGTTTTCTTTAAGCTCCAATGTTATAATTATGTATTTGAAGTTGTTGAACGTGCATTTTTTGTTAATGCTTTATCTGTAGAACACTGCAGTTTTGCTGTTATGTCACCCTGCTCATCATCTATGGAGATATTCGGCCAAACTCTTTTTGTTCCTTCATGATCTTCAAAAGCTCAATTGTTGACGCCAAGGCTTAATGTTTGATAGAAGTACCAACTACCTAGTAGATAGCAGCTACTACTTGTGATAACTTTGTCAAGGTCTGACTGTGTATATCAAGCGTTGAGAGTGTTCCACATTTAGTCTTAGCTCATCTTTCTGCTCTGTTGTTTCAGTGCGATTGAATACCTCCTTTATTCAATGTGTTTTCAACTATTTGGAGATGGAATCAAGACTTGATTTAGGAGAGTCGTCTTTCAGTTGTATAAATTTATTACCTACGATGTTTCTACTGGCTGTGTCCGTTCTCTGCTTGTGGCGCAAACCAAACTGAGTCACCTGTGTGAGATTTAGACTTTCGTTTGAGTAGTTCATGTGAATGTGTTCGGTAGTCCATGTCTTTGGTACTCTCCTACGAGTCGTAAGATCCTAACAAACTGAACTTGACGCTATTAAGGTGGTATGTGAATCCATGCTAGCACATAATTGCAGGAGGATGTATATGTGGCTCCTGAGATTTTCATTATGCAATCTTGAATGCTGGAGGTTTGCAACTCAAAGATACTCGAAAAGACGGTCAATACAAGGAGAAAATAATGAACTGTCGCATACAAGGAGTATTTGGTAACTACTTACAGGTTTCCTTCAGTACATTGATACACTGTCTTGCCCAACAAAAAGCATTGTTAACACAACCTGTGAAATTTTGGTATTTTAGTACCTAGGACACGGCATTATCACTCGAATGAAAGGATGCATCCCTGCCGCATCCAACCAACTACGGGGCAGGACAACAGCAAGCTTAGCGGAGGTATGATCTCTTGCCGTTCATGACCCGATCAGACCCTTGTACCGAGCATATGAGACCAAACTTCCACATATAGTAAGCGATCCGAGTCCGGCCACAATTACCACCTAATATCATCAAACTTAAAATCAGTCAAGTTGATTCGCACCAAGTTCAGAACTCAAAAAGGGTAGTCTGAACCTGATGTGATCCAATCGTAAGGGCTCTAAAAGTACAATATGTATCAATAACATACTACTAACATATAGAGAATGGTGTTGGTCTTACAAAATTTGATGACCCAATGACAGTATTAGGCAACACGGATAACTTACCCATTTGAACATGTATCCGTGACCATCATTCCACTTGTAAGGTATATTGACCCCAAATATTCCGGTTACAAGGGAATAGATTGACATGGCCAACATGGCTGAATTTAGAAAGAGCTCTAACTGAAAAGTGAAAAGAAAAGAGAACACGAGTAAGAATGATGAACGACAGGTTATTTCCTACTGACACTATAAAATTCATCGAGCAATGCAACCAGGGTCTCTTTCATAAACAACCTTTCTGTTTTTCTCTAAAACAGGGAAAAGAATGTGTACATCCTAACCTCCCAGATCCCTATTGTATGAAGATTACACTGAGTTGTTGTTTATTGAGTGGCTGTGTATTGGGCGACACATTCGAATCCTCACTTTCTCGACGTGATTGACCATTTTGCCTCCCTCCATGCACAAAATCATACTAAAGAATAAAAGGCTATTGGATGAAAGATTCAGGAATCAACTACCTGAATGAGCTGGTTTCTCCTATTGTCAATCTACAAGGAGACATGTAAAAGTTTGATCAGAAGATGCAACATATGAACTCTTCAATGCTACAAAATACAGTATATGCATGATCGATCAACCTGAATGTTTATGTAATCTTCGGTGTCATTAATGTATTCGCGAAGCTGCAAGGTTCATTCAAATTTGTCAAACCTTTGTAAACTCAACATTAACAGCACCAAAAGGCGACTCTCATGGAAAAATTTACTACATCAAACTGGAAATGGAGAGTCGATTGTACAGCCTTACCTGTACTATTACAGTAACTTATCTATAACAATACCATTGAACTCTACTACGGAACACCTCACCCCATTTCGCAGTACTTCTTCTGTTAGGAGTTCTTTTGGTCTAACCTCCATGCATTAATTAATATGACAAATAATAAACGCTAAAGTTCAATCTCTTCAAGAAGACTTACGGTAATTAGTCTGTTTAATGTACCATCAATATGCGAAAAATAAGCCTGCAAAGAAGTTCATTGTGAAATGTTAATATACGAAGATACAGTAGAATCCATATCAGAAAGGGCTAAGTAATAGTACTTATTAGTACCTCAGCAGGTACAAGTACAACACAGTAATAGTAATACCTCAGTCTTAAAAGGGATATTCATATTTCATTTTCAAGGTCAAACTTTAAAACTCGAACTTGATCATACATAATTTTTAAACAATATGGAATCTTATGTGCATAACTGTTGTAATGTTTACTGCAAAAGAACTCCAAATGATTATCTTGTCATGATTCTGACTAAAATATCAGATTTTAATGAAATAATGATTTCGAGTATGTCCTTGGATACCGTAATTAATCTAATTGACAGGACACTTTTGTGAAAGGAAGAGAATAACATTGAAATTAACTAATAAGTAATAATCACAAAATTCTTGACCTCAAGCAACATTTCGAGTTCCTCCACATCGTATCGTTCTCCACGAACTTCTACCAAACTGGCCCTGCTTGCTTTCGATATTCTAATTGAGTCTGCAATTGGGGAGTTTGGAAGCCATATAGTGGTGGCTGTTCTACTAGAAGGTGAAGGAGGAATAGTTGATGACTTCCTCGACAAGTAGAGTTTAGCCATGTCGTCGTCTTGCTCAAGCAGTTGTTCAAGCTCTTCCCTCACCTATATATGTATTACCCAATCAACCAAATGATCCATTCAGTGATGTTTATCATTTATTTCTAAACATGTAACTACTAACAAGAAGTACCTTTTGAACTCGAGTAGTTAGCCTTGTCATTGCACTCTTGATCTTCCTGATTTGGTCCAAGTTTCGGCTTGTAACCTACAAAGTTACAACTTCTATATTTAAGATAGTATGCTAAGCTAGAAACTGAATAGGAAGAGGATGAGGGGGTGGAGGGAGGTACTGATCGAGCGACGGGAGGAGGGGTGACTGTTAAAAGTTCAATCATTAGAACACCTCAGTGAAGTTTCCATAATAACAAATATTGTAGGCCAGAAAGCAAAGAAAAATGTTTTCATTTGTTGATCATCAGTGTAACTTCGTCTACATATATCTAAATTATAGGCTAACTATTCATTCTCTTCACAAAAACCGTACCGTGTTTCTGAATTTTTTTGATGATTTTGTTAGATTTGAAATAACTCAGCTAAATAGACCTATCTGATATGATACATTCTTCCTTGTTTCAGTTTTCAAGCCACAACAAAAAGAGAAAACCAACAACCATGAGATGCTAGGTTTGATTCTATAAATAGAGAAATGACCTTAATGGTTAGATCGTCTAAAGCTGGATAAGCTGCGTTCTCTAGTTCGGTGGTACGTGCTGCCAGATAACTGCACACGCCTTCCAAGCTGACCTCAAGAGCTCGAAGCTCGAACGGAGATTCTGCATGCACAGGTGGGAAGAATTATTAGAAATGTGCGCACCTTCAATTGCAAGTGCAGGTTTCACTATCGAGATCACTGTTACACAAGATTTGAAGACATTACAAATAAAGAAAGAGAGACAAATTAATTGCAATACCCACATATCATACGATATTGGAGCGCAATTTGCACCCTCAAAGTGAGGTTGTGCAGTTGTGCTTAACATTTTTCTTTTTTTCTCGCCATCACCAAGCAACAGTCAAGTGTAGGCTCAATATCTTAAAGACTTGAGATTATCTGAATTGAATCAATAAAACTTGCAAAAATGTGACCATGTATCTCATGGAGATATTTAATTTAGATTGTTTAAGGAATCAGTATACCATCGAAATCATCATCACCAACCATGTCCAGTCCCTCTTCAAGCACGTCTGGCGCGGTTTTATTAGGAAGGGGTAACATCCGCTTAAGTTGCTCAACGAAGGGAATTACGATTTCATCTGATGGATCCCGAATAAACACCTGCACTGGAAGGTAATTGCATGATGCATCCAATCTAGAAGTTCAAAACTAGTACCACCTAGCTTACTGTAATTTAAAGAACAGATAAATAAAACAAACAAAGAGTAGCTAATTAAGAATATGCATAGTACAGAATAGAAGTCACCTCTTCTGCTGTGATGATAGCCTTGATGTGCTGCATATAATAAAACCAAGAAAAACCAAGTCATTTCACCTAATAGTAGTACTACTTACATACATATGTTAAGTCTCATGTGAGAGATGGGTTTTAACTGCTCTTATGGCAAGCAAAATAACACAAAGAGGCTTGATGAAAATACAAATGAAAGTGACCTCCAAATTCAAGATGATAGCAGCATCACGGACCAAGATGGCTGAAGGGTAAGAGAGGAGAGGGTCCAAAATACGCAAATCTCGTGCATGGATATGAAGCCTTTGCATGATCATCTGCTTCTCGACCTCGAGAACCGTGCTCCGACCCTCCGAATCTACCACCACCCACTCTCCCCCGCCGCCTCGAGACCGCTGCTTGCCATTCTCCGGTGACGGCGTCCTTTCCACTGGAACAATCTGTCCAGCAGCCATCATATTTGTCTTGTTTGACTTCAGTTCCAGAACACCGTACCCTAATCAAAACAACCCCTCAACTTCTTAGCTGACGATTGAGAGTTCATGACATCACGTTGCATGTGTAGAATCCATGATCGAGCAAAAGCTTATTAAGGTGCCATCCCTAGATAGTTTGGGCTAGTAGATACTACCACTTAGCTTACTCTATACTACAGTTGTTGGAACTAGAATATGCTTTAATCTTAATTATATTAGCATAATGCACAGAGCTTGTGGCACGCCGCATTGTGTCATTTATGTGTTACTGTATTTGTTTAGTTGTTAAAAGTATATGATGGTATTGATGGTTATAGATATTCCGATTAGCCTCTAAAGTTATACAATTGGAGTACCAGTGTGCAGTATGATTTACACCGTCAATGCATATGGTCACGTATGTGCAAGCCGTTAATTTTGATTATTACCATTAATCGTTTATAAATGAATCTAGATTCTAGTGCTGGTAATGAGTTTTTAGCTCATTACTCATTAGTCCTGAACTGGAGCCATGTTTACATGCATAGCTACTGTTGTTCATGCACACTTAAAGAGCTCGTTTGGTAGGATGTGATGTAATGTAATCAAATATAATTAAAAATAGAGGATGGAGAAGAAGAAGAGAGAGAATAGGATGTATTGGAGGATGTAATCAAATATGAAGAGGGGGTGTGATCTTGTTTACAAGAATTTGATGAGGAATGGTGATTACACCATCCCATTTATTATCGATTACAATCTCCATTACACCCCTCTCTTCTCTTATTCACCCTTCCCCATTTTAAGTTATAATTGATTACATTACATAGGTTCCTACCAAACGAGCCAACGAGGATATTCCTATATGAATAGGCAGCTAGCAAGATTGTGCTTTAAGTTGGCTAAAGGGAGTTGTTCTATTCAGCTAATTGGGGTAGTTAAGCTCGTTGTTGATTACTATATGGTTTTTATACTCCTCACCTCCCCCAGTCACTATAATTTTACTCGAAATGAATAATTCAAGGGGTGTGAATCAAAACACCATTGAATCCTGGTAATCTCGGTGCGTGAGCTCAATCGTGGAAAGGGTCAGGGTTGGCTGGGCTTGAGAGTGAGGCCGTGTTTGGCTGCTAGCTTATTTGAGTCACGGTTTATATGATGTCCTCGGTTATTTGTAATTTTTTGTTTTTTCCTATAAACTTTGAGTGACCTTGGCGCGAATTTTATTGTCGATTCGAACCACCTACCCTAAAATTCTGGATCCGCCAATGGGCATAAGCTCGGTAACTTGTTTAAACACCAGTAGTAGTAATATTCTTTAACTGGCCTAAACTGATCTTCCATGAGTTCTACACATCAATTCCTAATAAGGAATAAATAGTGTGTGTTACTTAGCTTTAAATCTCTACAATCAACCTATTAGATGAACTAACTTGATTATCCATCATCTATCAACTATTCCAACTGGTCAAATCAACTACCTATTGGTTAGTGTTAAATAGCCCCATGACATTATCTAAGTTTTTATTTCATGCCTAAGGAGAAATTTCATACAAATTCAACTATTGTCGTACACGAAGAATTTTGCTTGATTTAAGTTGATTTGTAACTAAAGACTAGACATGTAATTTACGCTCCAAACCTTCAGAAATACTATTACTCACTAGTATTGTGCCTCACTGCAGCAATTGATTTCATCATGTCTGCAACAAATTCGGACTGTAATTCACGCATGCAGATCTTTGGTGTGCTATCTCATGTGCCATTCAAATCTCGTTGACATTTCTATATATACCGTTTAGATCACAATAGTTTACGGAATAACACACTAAATGAAATAGATATTGCGAATTGTGCAACAATACACTTTATGGTTTATTACATAACAACATTCACTTGTTTTAATATACGGCTAACATTAACACCAAAGTAGTGTATCTTTGTAAGCTAGCTGTTGTGAGTAGTCCAGTGAGAACTCGTAAAATGCATAGCTAATTAAGACCAAATAGAGTAGGCTCACTATGTTGACATTTTGACCCCGGTGTCAGAGACATGACGGTTGTCATATCTGGAACTCCCATTGCTTGTCGATCGATCTAATGCCTAATGTTAATGATGCAGGTTGGTATCTTGGTGTGTCATCTATCACTTTTATGCGTTTGTCCGAACTTGTTGCACGTATGAAGATAGCTGACCCGACCCTAACCTCAGAGATTGTGGTGCTGCACTGGCCATGGGAATGCGGCCTGTGCTCACCAAGACACCAACACATTACTAGTCTCCTAACTGTAAAGGCATATTCATATATTCATTCTATATATTCCTTTATTTGATATGCTATACCATCCTCAAAAAACATCTTTCCCTCATCAGGAATTCGTGGTTTCCCTTCATTTCCCTTTCCATCGAGATATTTAGCCTATCATTTCCTACCCATAACCAACCGCTCAGATCACCCTTTCCCCTCCCCATCCAACGGTCACATTTTCCCTCCCCTTCCAACGGCCATCTATGGTTCAAACACTTCAAATCCAGATTTTCCCGGGCCCCACCCACTCCCCCCATACTCACTCACTCATCATATCATGATAACATAACGTAACTCACACTCTCACTCCTCTTTGCAACCCCTTCAGAGAGGAGAGAGAAACCCAAACCCATAACAATGGCGTCTTCATCATCAGCAACAACGTCATCATTCACACTCTCACACCAGTCCCTCCTCTCTCACTCCCTCCCCAAATCCCAGCCCTCCCTCTCCATCCCCGCCGCCAACCCCTCCGCCAACCTCCTCCGCCTCCGCTCACGCGCCGCCGTCACCCACCGCCGCGTTCCATCACGCGCCGCCGCCGTTATCAGGGCGGCTGCCACCGCAGAGACCGTCGAGAAGGCGGTGGGGTCCGACGAGGTGGTCGAGAAGTCCGTCAACACCATCAGGTTCCTCGCTATCGATGCCGTCGAGAAGGCCAACTCCGGCCACCCCGGCCTGCCCATGGGTTGCGCCCCCATGGGCCACATTCTCTACGACGAGGTCATGAGGTAATGTGTTTAAAAGTTGACGTATACGATACACCAATAAATGGTTTGTTTTTATTGTTAGTAATAATAATAATAATATTGGGTTTTGATGATTATTAATAAATAGGTACAACCCGAAGAACCCGTACTGGTTTAACAGGGACCGGTTCGTGCTCTCGGCTGGTCACGGGTGTATGCTTCAATATGCCCTGCTCCACCTTGCTGGTTATGACAGCGTGCTGGTAAGTTTATGGTTTTATATAGCATTATGATACTTGTATGAATAACATTTTTATTTCAAGTACCTGATGTATATGATCCAGCATTTAGGCTTAGCTTGTCAAAACTTGGTAGAAGTGTGATCTAGTGTAGTGGAGATATAGGGGAATTCGCTTGTTTCTAAGATAGGGACTTGAAACTTTCGGATGCAAATTAATTACCAAGTTGTGTATGATTTGATGTTCATGAGGATTGTAATGATTTGAAGTTTTGAACTGTATCATTGTATAAAGATTCGAACTTTGCCAATTCGTAGATAGTGAAGTTATGATCGCTAGAGGGTTTGCCCCATTTCATTTCATGATCAAGATGATTGTGAAGCTTTGGATAAATGTGCTTTGATTGTGATGTGGGAACTAAAGGGGTCTGATTAAGCTGCCGAGAAAGGGAATCTCCGTTAGTGAAAGGATCATTTTGGATTAGGTCATTAATGGAAATGTTATATAGTCGGGATTAGACTCAGTCTTAATTGCTATTGTTCTTGTATAGTTGCACATCTCTTTGACTCCTTGATGTATCCTGTGTGTCTCTCAAACATGTTATTCTGTTTCGTAAGTCTTAAATCCTGATCATCTCCAGTTTAGTTTTGTGTTTTTACATAGTTGCGCTGATCAATTTCATGTGAAACTTGAATATGAATCAATGGAACAGGAAGAGGACTTGAAGACTTTCCGTCAATGGGGAAGCAAGATTCCTGGTCACCCCGAGAACTTTGAGACACCGGGAGTTGAAGTCACCACTGGTTAGGCCTCCTTTAAAAGGGATCCACTAACAATTAATTGACAACTTTTCTGTGTGAAAAGTTTCATGGATTGTCTCTGATAGGATTTCATCTTACGCAGGACCGCTTGGTCAGGGTATCGCCAACGCTGTAGGTTTGGCCCTTGCAGAGAAGCATTTGGCTGCTAGATTCAACAAGCCTGATTCAGAAATCATTGATCACTACACGTAAAAAAACATTTATTTCCACATATTTTCATCCCTCCTTTTCGTTTATATTTTATGGGTTCTAAGTTTGTTGTTGCTCTTATGTTTCAGATATGTCATTCTAGGGGATGGTTGCCAAATGGAAGGAATTGCCAATGAAGCTTGCTCCCTTGCTGGTCACTGGGGGCTCGGAAAACTGATTGCCTTCTATGACGACAACCACATTTCCATTGATGGTGACACCGCCATAGCATTCACTGAGAACGTCGATCAGAGGTTTGAGGCCCTCGGATGGCACGTGATCTGGGTGAAGAATGGTAACACTGGCTACGATGAGATTCGTGCTGCCATCAAGGAAGCTCAGGCGGTCAAAGACAAGCCTACTCTCATCAAGGTCTTCTAATTACTTCCATAAGAACTTTGAAGCTTTGCCAGTTGATATGTATGAGTTTAAAGTTATGATAATGACCATAACTGTTTTTGATATACAGGTTACTACTACCATTGGTTTTGGGTCCCCAAACAAGGCAAACTCATACAGTGTACATGGGAGTGCATTGGGTGCTAAGGAAGTTGAAGCTACAAGGCAGAATCTTGGTTGGCCGTTTGAGCCATTCCACGTTCCTGAGGATGTCAAGAAGTAAGACAATGAAAACCTTTTTTCTGCCCCACCCTCCTCATCCAACCACTTTGCTATATTGCTAATTTGTCATGTCTCAACTTTCCCACTTTCTAGGCACTGGAGCCGCCATACACCAGAAGGAGCTGCCATTGAAGCTGAATGGAATGCCAAGTTTGCGGAGTATGAAAAGAAGTATCCTGCAGAAGCAGCCGAGTTGAAGTCCATTGTCACTGGTGAATTGCCTGCTGGTTGGGAGAAAGCACTTCCAGTGAGTATCTATTAAATCATTTTTTCTCCAAAATCAATTACAAGCCTGATAAATCAGACCGTTTGGATCTCCCAAGACCTCACCCGAGGTGGGATTTTTATACGCTGCTGCTTAAATTGTTCTTCTTTTTTCTCTGCTTTGCAGACTTACACACCTGAGGACGCAGGTGATGCTACCAGAAACCTGTCTCAGCAGTGCCTAAACGCCCTAGCAAAGGTTGTTCCTGGGCTACTTGGTGGAAGTGCTGATCTTGCTTCCTCAAACATGACGTTGCTGAAAATGTTCGGTGACTTTCAAAAGGACACAGCCGAAGAGAGAAATGTCCGTTTCGGTGTCAGAGAACACGGAATGGGGGCAATATGCAACGGCATTGCCCTCCACAGCCCGGGCTTTGTCCCCTACTGCGCCACCTTCTTTGTCTTCACAGACTACATGAGGGGAGCAATTAGAATCTCTGCCTTGTCCGAGGCTGGAGTTATCTATGTGATGACCCACGATTCTATTGGGCTTGGAGAAGATGGGCCAACCCACCAGCCCATCGAGCACCTCGCCAGTTTCCGCGCCATGCCCAACATTCTAATGCTCAGGCCCGCTGATGGGAATGAAACAGCTGGGTCATACAAAGTTGCTGTCGAGAAGAGGAAGACCCCTTCAATCTTGGCTCTATCTAGGCAAAAGCTGCCTCAACTTCCAGGAACATCCATTGAAGGAGTTGCAAAAGGAGGCTACACGATCTCTGACAACTCCACTGGTAACAAGCCTGATGTGATTCTGATGGGTACAGGTTCAGAACTAGAGATTGCTGCTAAAGCTGGTGATGAGCTAAGAAAAGAAGGGAAGACTGTTAGGGTTGTGTCATTTGTTTCATGGGAGTTGTTTGATGAGCAAAGTGATGAGTACAAGGAGAGTGTACTGCCAGCCGCTGTTACCGCTAGGGTGAGTATTGAGGCAGGTTCGACATTAGGGTGGCAGAAGTATGTGGGTGGCCAGGGGAAAGCCATTGGTATCGACAAGTTCGGAGCTAGTGCACCCGCAGGAAAGATATACAAGGAGTACGGAATTACAGTCGAGGCTGTCATCGAGGCAGCAAAATCACTTTCTTAGGTTACCCTAGTAAGGGTTCTTTCTCTTCTTTTTTTTTTGCCTCAAAACCCCAAGTTTTTGTGTTAACTTATGAGACTTGAGTAGACATTATGCTCAGAGGTCGGACGGGTTGTGGTACGAAATGGCGCTATTACTGTAAAGAAACCGAATTCAGACCTTTTTTTTTTTTTTTCTCTGCAATGTCCAGTTTCTTGTCAAGATAGTTGAATTGTGTTTAAAATTCCTATCCAATGTATTACTACGGATATTCCATTGCTGAAAAGGGTGAATAATGAGAGTGAGTCAATAAGATTAATTGTTAAGAGAATTTCTTCACCTCATACTCATTTCTCTATCTTATCTATGTACTATCATATACCAATGGCTGTGGAGTGTGGACCTTATATCCAGTTCAATACAGGTTAGTGAATGCTACTCCTTGTATCAATAGATCAATGGCTTTCTAATGTGTGTGGATGTCTTAACCACATGAGTGTACCACATTGTTGTCATGAATTGATATTCTCTTTATATGTAAGCGATAAGGATCGGGACATATCCATAAGCTTTGTATAGTTATATCGAGTTGTATGAGATATAGTCCTTGTCTTCAATAAGTTGCTGATAGAAGTTGAAACATGTGGCGCTTAAAATCTTGTGAGAAATCGACAACTTGTGTGATCTTCAGTAAGCTACTTACACTACTGATGCAATCAGCATATGCATATGTATAATGTATCCTCCTTTTTCTTGGTGCGAATCAACATTTTCAGACGTAATAGAATAAGTGGTTAACATGAATTTGCCAGCGAAAGTAGATAGGAATTAAGGCAATTGGCAAAAGGGCATCCTTGTGATTTTCATGCTATTTCTTGTCTTGTTTTATGCTAAGATCGTATCTTATTCAACTACTCATCAGGACAAGAAGAGCTCCTAATTTGATAATTAAGCCCATTTTATAAAGACCATGAAATGCAAGAAGGGCATACAAATATATATAGCCAAAACTCCTTAATGACCATGACTCAAACACCTATCGGAGTCAAAACTCACGTCTACGATTATTACAACCTCAAATATCCAAGGATCTCAAATCCAAAAAGCACCATTAGAGATAACTTTTTACCAACCCTCTATAAGACGCCATTATGTGTGCCATCCATAAGAAGAGCTCCTAACTGCAAACAAGTTTCTACATACTCGGTAGAGAGACTGATTGTTCCTTTGTTTGCGCTCCTAAATGCAAACAGTTTTCTTCTTGATCAATAGAGAGACTAATTGTCACACCTATGTTTTGAGGTGTATCCAACTTCTGGTCATGGTTTTTATTTATACAATCTTGGCTACTAATCAGGGACGAAGCCACAGCTTTGCTAGAGTGGGTGGATAAGGGAAATATTATTGAGTAGAATAAATGTATGAAAATACACTAAAGTGGAATTATTGTAACATACAAAAACAAGAGAGTTGCCATGTTGCATGAGCAACAAGACTTTTAGCAAAATAGTGGCATAGAAGCTAACAAAGCCCAATGCCACTACACTGTTCAAAGCTAACATAGAAACATTACACATGAAGCTTTCAATGTTAGAGGGCACCCTTGGCACCCCTAGCTTCGTCCCTGTTACTAATAGTAACTAAAATTAATTAATAACATATTATTACTCAATTCTCAAGTCTCAATCACATCAATAATATCAAAAAGTAAAAAATCTACTTCAAATTACCACTTATTCGTGGTGGTTTATTTGCTTGCATTGAAATATTGAATGTATCCTATGATTCCTATGTATTGTAGACGTATGATTTCATATATGTTGATCTTTACAAACCGCACTCGATGAATTTCCCTCTATGTTCATTTGCAACTTAGATTCGAGCTGTACCAATGAGATCTTGGCCTAGTGGTTGAGAACTTGAGATTGAGGTCCTGTCTACGTTAGGTCACATGTTCGATTTCCCCCT
>ONZA01002974.1:30464-40684 GCA_900322205.1 Kewa caespitosa
TGACCTGTAAATGACCCGAACCCGAAGTGACCCAACCCGAACCTGACCTGACCGACCCGATTGACAGGTCTAGTCCCAGCCCTCCTAGTCCATCAGTGCTAGAAAGGAAAGAAAGGAAAAAAAGAAAAAGAAACAAACTCTTCCGTTGAATATCATCGTACGTTTGTGCTATCCCTTGTGTCAGAGGATCTACGAAGCATGACTTTCTCAGATAATGAAGCTTTGGTTAGGTTTCCCATTTGAACAATTTGGTCCACTTTCAAGTAGGTGCCTGGCATTGTGGATGTGTGTGATACCTGCTGTTTTTGGCGTGTATGGTTGAATGGTTGCAAGTTAATCTCTACATCGCATATTGTATGTCCTCATTATTTTGAGACGTCCCACATTAGTTGTCACCTTCTCTTTCCCTGGACTTGGTCTGTGTGGGTTACACGAAGTGGAAATCTTGGTCACCAACTTACCATACGTCCAAATCTTAGTTTTGAGGATTGCGTCCAATAGGGCACCTATTTTGGGGCAGAGGGAGTCCATAATAAGTAAATAAGTACCAACATTGAACTTGTTTGTGTCCTTTAAAAAAAAATATTGAATTTTTTGATGTAGTAACTTGAAACGAGATAATGTAAAGGATATGCCCCAATCTCTCTCTCTGTGGCACTCTCTCTAAATAGTTTCTCTTTAAGCCGTTATTCTGAAAGAAGACTGAAGTATCATTAAAGTATTGCTTGCTGAATATATGATAAAAGGTGCACATTGGAATTCGGAAAACCTAATGAACATGCTTGTGGTGAGGTATTCCCTTTACTTTCTCTGTTTGTTGGGCCCATTTCAGCATTCGGTTCTTATATTTTGGGAAATTTAGTCGGGAGTGGAAGGAAGCCAGGAGAGCATGTTGGATTTGTTGGCAATGTTTCCTGGCTCTAAGTTTTATGAGAGTAGACAGAATTGTTTCCTTTGATTGTCTCCCCTTTGATTTTCATTCCTTGGTACCTCCTAACCGTTACTTTTTTGATAGATTGTTTTTCTATCTAAAATAGGATATGAAACTTCAACAACTAATAACATGGAAAAGTGAAAACCCATCATTCCAAGATTATTGTGATATGATGCTTGATTCTCATGTTCCGAGTCCAACTTCACCATTTCGTTTTAGGGTGCAATGGGATCCATCTTTGGCAAAATTTATGTGCAACTCCCTTCTTTCATGATTCTTTTGAACATGGTCTACTACTCTTTTATTTATTTATTTATTTATGTCGTTTTTTTAAATACGGTGTTATAATTGTGTCATCCAATGTTTTGCTTAATAGATTTCAGATCATGAAAGAAAGCAACGTGAAATCAAGTCCACAATACAAGAACTTCGGCGAAATCAGACTAACAAGGTTTGTGTGGCGGCTGTGGCTATGCTATCACGTTATCCATTCTAAATTACCAGCATTTATCAAATTTTTAAAGGATGGATTACTGGGCTACCAAAAAAAGCATTTGACCTCACCTTTTATATCTCAGACACTATTGTTCTTCTGATACGGGACTTTTTTTATGTTTATGCTGTTTTTGGTCCAGGTTACTGCTTTTGGAGGAGAAAGAGTCATTCAGCTGCTTAAAGTAATTGAATCACGTCATCATGAATTTAGGAGACCACCCATTGGTCCAATTGGTGCCCATGTGGTAAGAAGTAAGAACTAATAAATTTTCCTAAGCAGGTGAAAAACCTTTATGAAATGGATAAAAAGTTTGCGTGTGATGACATGTTGCAGACTTTGAGTCATGGTGACGCATGGGCCTGTGCTGTTGAAAATGCTGTTGGGAGGTTATTGAATGCTTTCGTTGTGACTGACGTTAAAGATTCTCATGTGCTGAGATCTTGTGCCCGGCAAGCACGTTATGATAATCTTCAGATCATCATCTATGACTTCTCAATTCCCAGGTAACACATCTGGGAATCATTTTAATACATGTTTTTCATGTGAAGCTTTTCTTATACTGCTGATTTAATGATTTGATTTAGGTATAACATTCCACACAACAACCTTCCACAAACAAGACACCCGACTACGCTTTCTGTTTTACACTCCGACAATGCTACTGTTTTGAATGTGTTAGTGGATAAGGTAATTATAAATAGTTTCCTTGGATTCTTTCTTCTGGATCTGATGATTTAAGTGGTTGGTAATTTCTTGATATGCTACTTTCTTGTGCTATTCTTTTCTGGATCTAAACAAGATGTTGATCATGCGCTTGTCTCGATAGATCTGTTATCTTAAGAAACAATAGTAGTTTCTAAGAAGGTGAACTAGGAATTTTGGAGTTGCTTTGGTTTGTTATTTATCATAGAAGTCCAAGTAACCATAGAATTTTAATGACATATACTTTCCCATATACACTAGAACACACTATTCATATTCTTTCAATATAGATATTACTCTAGAAATGTACTTACTACCTCCATCTCAAATTACTTGTCACATTAGCTCAACCACTCACTTTTATGGGGTGCTAGGTTTGCGAAAAAAAGCCTCATTCAACAGAAAATGTAATCAATAACCATTAAAGGGTGTTTGTTTCATTGTATACATAATCCATCACCGTGACTTTGCATAAACCCAAAACCCGAAGTTATTTCTCTACTTTCCGATGTGTTATCAGTTCCCTTTCCAACTGCAAAGATATAAAAACGCCTTCTCGCTCTTCTCTGTCCCCCTCTATGTATATCTGCTTCTTATCCTCTCTCCCCTTATTCCCTCCATGGTAAATTTACTCCCCCTCTCTGCCCTTTCTACACGACTCTTTCATTCTATTTTATTTTGCTCCAATGAAGGGGCAAATGTATGAAGGTCTGTCGTCGCCTCACAAAACATGAAGAAGGCCAAAATTATCAAGAAAGGGCTCGGATTCTTGATGCTAATCCTGTCCATAAAATTGAAGCCAAATGAACTTCATTTCCAGAAACCAACAACAATGATCTAGGGTTTTAAACCAAAATGCTGTAGCTGCAAAAAATCAACTGATGATAAAATAATAACTTCGGGCTTTTAGTTGCCGGAAGGTGTCGACCTCACTGCCAGCTTCCCGTGGTTCGTCAAGAAGAAGGGAGAGAAATAGTTTTCCAGCTAATGGATTTGCTTGAACCTTCCTAGTATACTAATATACAGTTACCTCGATAAATGCTAATTGACCAAGCAATAATAAACGCTATTAGAAGCTGGTAATTTTGTTACAGGTTTAATCCAAACACTCTATTGAAGTAACCATTAGCATTACCTTTACCTCCCCTTATCTATTCCGATTTCGTTTACATTACACTAGAACCAAACGCCCAAGGAATTAGTTCAACTGACTGAACTACCCTTAATTGTATAAAGGGTGAAGGTGCTTAAAGCTACATCTTTACTCCTGCCTTGTCCAAGAATCCAGTTGTTTCACTCTATACCACATAATTATTCAGTTGCTTTTCAATCATTAACGGCCAGCTTTCCTGGAATCCTCTCTTTCTCTCTCTCAAATCCGTTGGCTCTTAAATCGTTTGGTCCATGTCCTAAACATCAGTCCACCAGACTCATTAAGCAATATGATGCATGAACATCTCATGAGGTTGTGATAATTTCCGTAACAGACATTGAGGGGAGACTTGTTCACATTCACAGGGCAAGTGAGGAAACTCAATGATAATTTTTAACCATATTCGGAAACTAACAAGTTATTTGGGACGACCCAAAATAGTAAGAGTGACAAGTATTTGAGTAGGAGGATTTCCTACTATACTCTAGTCTATCATGGTTTACTACATTTTCGCTATGTTCTTCTTTTCTTCAAGTCTCCTTTTTGGCTTGGGGATGTGGGTGTGGTGCCTCTTTCCAAACAATCTAGTGGTTCAAATTTGAAAAGGGTCTACTTAGAATGAGATGCATTGGATCTTCTGATTGGTTTGTTTATTTTTCCAGGGCGGAGCAGAGAGGCAAGTACTTGTCAAGGATTATGATGTGGGCAAAACTGTCGCATTTGACCAAAGAGTTCCAAATCTGAAGGAGGTGTACACTGCAGAAGGCTACAAAATGTGAGATCATCTTTGTGAGCTTTTTAGTATGTTTAGAAGAGTAAATTGGTGTAATATTGTCAGTTGTCCAATTTTATCAGTAAGCTTAAAGATAAGATTTTCTTCTTCTTGTTCATTTTTTTTTGTTTCTTTTACCTGCCTCCATTTTTTATTGTGTCTTAGCCATATGCAAAATTGCTACGGAATTTTCTTCCAGGAGAGGACATGTTGGGGACAATTAGTTGGCAGGAGTCCTTCATTGTCAGAGTTGTTTCTATTATGTAAAGAATGTTGCACTGGATGTGATGCAATGTTCTTATGGGTGATGCTTCTGCAAATATATCATGTTTCTGTTTGATGTATCCGTTATAAAGTATGGATAGATATTCAGCTTCAACAATACCTTTATCTTATGGATCAGATACAACTGAATCTTTTTATGTTTGGGTTCCTTGAAAATTAACTGCACTTGGCCAATGCTCTTCACTCAATTTCGCAAACTACCATATATTGTATGTCTTGAAGGTTCTTCCGAGCGTCAGTTCAGACTATTCTTCCTCCAAATAAAAGAGCCAGGACTGGGCGCCTCTGTAGCTCCTATGATGATCAAATTAAGGACCTCGAGAGAGATGCATCTGATGCACAAGAACAAGCTCGAAATGCTCACCAGAACAAAAGACGTGCAGAGAAGGAACTCCATGATCTTCAAGAAAAGCTACATAATGTGAAGGTACTGCTTCTAATCCTATGCTACGTTCAAGGAGGTGCTGATTCGAAAAGCGGAATACATCATGGGCTGATTACACATTTTAATTTTGTCATCTCTGCAATGACCTTATTAGTTTTTGAGATCCACTTCCATTTGACCTTTTTTTAGGAACTAGGTCATTTACTACCAATTTCTGTGTCATTGGCCAGGGCCAATGGTAATGTTATTTCCATTGTATGAAATTTGTCTATATGGTGGTGGCCGAAGTGAGTTAAAAGACTATTGTTCAGTCTCAAAGAAAGCAGTTATGAATGTGCATGCATGCCAAAAAGGAGGGAAAAAACGAAAAAGTGGACATCCTTGTCTTTGTTTCTTCCAATCCCTGTAAACTGCATCGAAATGAGCGAAAATTATATATGTTCCATCTCTATGTAATATGCTGCTGGGGTGCTTAGAACTCAGTGCTAAACTAAGACATTACAGAGGACTCCTGCAATTAAAGTTAACTCTCAATATTCCATCTTATTGAGGAACTTCTGTGAACCTATAATTGTGCTTCATGAGCCATGCTTGTAGTTGTAGATTGTTTCTGTGAGAGGATGATCACAAGCAGTTTATGTCAATCTTGAGTGTGTTGTGTTTCTATTTTAGCCAACTTGGTGAGCTAATTGTGAGCTGTAGTCTAACGTTTGAGCTTGTTTAGTTGAGGTAAACTAGCCTTCTTTTTATTGAACTTTTGTGCCATCGAGTGGCTGAACCAGTTTTACAGTCTCGGTATTTGAACGTAGAATTCCTGCATCTCTCTTGACCTCAATTCGTCACAAAGCTAAATTAAACATTTTTCCTTCTGAGTTTTGTGAATAACTAGTGCTGGTCTTTTGGCTACATTCTCTTTTGGTACTTGAGTGGTTGAAGTCTGAAGTTGGAAGCAAATGGAAACATACTCGTTTAAAATAATTGCATTTAAAGAACTGTGATAACATCGATTCGTCTCATCAGACAGACACACATGAATGATGTTTACAGTGGTTAAACTTGAACACTTTTGATTACAACGACTCCTGCAATCGATTATTCGCCTCTCATATCTCTCCTCTCTCTCTCTTACTCCTTTTGCAGTCTCCTACCTTTACCTTACCAAACAATTTGTTACATTGCATATGCATTTACTATATTGTTTTATTACTTCTTATATGATGTTTAGTGTTGATACGTGACGGGTTCAGAGCTTTGCTGGTCAAATGGTACTGAGTAGTGAGTAAGGTTCCTTAACATGTCTCTCCACTGGCAAAGGTCTCAATTTCAAAGCTGAACCTCAAGAAGAAGCCAAGTTTCCAGATTTAAACCTCCTTTTGTTAAAGAGATGTTGTAGAGCTTAAATCAGCCAACCTCCTCATTTAATGCTTTGTCTAGTTTGCTTTTTGATTTTTTGTTCTCCCCAATGCTAATTTAAAGAGACTAAACACTAAAAGCTCAAAATGCAAACTAACCTAAACATCAAATGAGGTAGTTGGCTGATTTAAGGTCTAAAACGTCTCTTGACAAAAGGAGGTTTTTATCTGGAAAATTGGCTTCTGTTGAGATTCTGATTTGATATTGAAGCCTTTATCCCTGGAGAACATGTTCAGGAGCCCAACTCAGTAGCATTTGACCCGTTAAAGATCCAATTTGAAACTGAGCTTCCATCGTGCACACTAATCTGCCTGGTTTTCAAGTGCAACTTCTTTTGTTTTAATCAAGTTGATCTTCTTTGCTCCATCAGTTGTCAAGCTCATTAGTTTTTTAATCTAAGCTCTAATGGAACAACCTCTCGACTATTATAGAGTTAAGGCTCTTTACATCTGAACTTTGCCCCTCAGACATCATCTTAGGCTCTCGCCTGATTAATTAGTGTAGTGATTTGGTTAGAGCTTTGCTTTTTGGCTCTGAAAATTAGTCAGACATCAAAATTAGGAAGTCGAACATCTATAGTTGCAATATTAGTCCCATATTTTTGCAACCGCTGACGAAAAGTACTTGCTGCTTTTAATATAGAGAACGTGCTTACGTGCGGATAGGGACTTAGGGGCAAAGAGATTTGCCTTAAAAGATGCCAATCGTACGTATGCTGCTGAAACTTCTGCACGTGATGCATCTTCAGTAGATGAGCTTTGTGAAGATATATTGGTTAGCAACCTAATTCTATCTCATTCTGTGTTCCTCATTTATAGTTTCCTCGGTGTATGGTGTTTATATGTTTGGATTTGTCTTACTCCTCCTTTCTTGATGTTGATAGAGAGCCAACCAAGAAATTCAAGCGAAAGAAACCCTGCTTGAGAAATTGCAATGTCAAATAAATGAAGCCCAAGATAAAGTCAACAATCTAAAAGGGTCGTTGGCAAACTTACGTGGTATGCTGATGGTATCTTGTCTTCTCATACTGATTTGGTAGTTTATGTGCTGTTTGATCACCTCTCTGTTTCTTTCTTTCTGCACTTTTGCAGAGTCAGCGAATGAGGACATTATTGCCATGAATAATGCTGAGGAAGAGTTTGCGCGCATTCGTGCTGAATTGGAAGAACTAGAGAGGGTTGAACTCTCACTCTTTCATCTCTCTCTCCCTCTCTATCTCTCTCATTTGCACTGTCCCTCCCTCATATACTTGAGGTCCAAATCAGGTGTGAGTAGAACTTTGAGAATGGATATCCATACTAGATCTCTGATCCAATGTTCCACATCTGCTGCATGTTTGTAACATTTATGCAGCTATATGGTGTATGGAGTTCAAATAAGAGAAAAAAATAAACCTCAACCAGCCAATTTCCTCTAGTTTGGTGTTAAGCTGCTTACATCTTGGCCGACCCCGCCTGAGATCTTAACCGAATGAAGAGTAAAAAGAATAGATCAGTAAACAAAACATACCAATCATGGTCATCCCACATTAATTTACTGCAACCTAAACAACAAAAAATTATATTTGTTCAGCTGTGGCCATAGACACTTCATCTGATTGTTGTGCCTTCCTAAATATTATCTTTCCCGGAAGTTTCTATAAACTTCCGACTCTGCCACTGGAGAAGCATTGTGGAGCTGGATTCTTCTGGCGAGCATCATATGGTAGTTGATAGGGTGTCATCATAATCTGAAGGGGAAGAAGGTAGGCAAGGTGGAAAGTAATTTGAAACTTAATGTCGCATATTAATGTAATATTTTACCAGTAACCATATCAGAATTGAAAAAAAAAAAAAACAGAGTTGTAATACCGGAGACAAGCTTTGTCAAACAGAAACCAGGTAAGCTTAGCCCTGTGTGCCAAGTCTGCAGGGTATTTTAGAGTTACACGATTACACCTACAGAGGAACTAGGCCTCTGTGTAATTATCTTGCTCCATGAGGTTTTCTTATTCTATGTGTAACAAAAAAAGAAAAAAAGAAAAGGAAGCAGCTTAGCCCTATTCCTTGGGACCTTTGATATTGGATAACTTCTAAACGGCTCCTGGTACCTTAAAATAGAGAGAAATTAAGGAATCAGATCTCAGTTTTGCTCAGGTGAAATGTAGGAAGTTAGGAACTGAAAAAGTCATCCCTTGCCTCTCAAATACACCACATAATTGCCAAAGAGCAGTTTAATTTCTCCTTGGCCCTCTCGAGACCTGCTTATTGTATCAGCAGTGTTGATCAACACACCCAATACTTTGCTCCAAAGGTGCATTCACTAGAATGAAGAAAAGTTTGTGTGCGGTTATACCACAACACCTCAAAGAAGAAAAATTTTCAGTTTCACTGTGTGCACAACATAACATGCACATGTTCAGACAGCTACCTTTTCTCTAGACATACTGTTGGTCTTACATTTTCTAAGTACTTGTATTCACACAACATGAAGGTTGCCCCAAGCTCCCCTCCATGGACAAATGTTCACCAAATGTGTGTGCCTCAACATTTACCTCGGCTTACACTGAAACTTGGTGGGAGAACAAGGATGCTTGAAGTGCAAAGTGAGGCGAATTCCTCTTGAGTCAGATGCTCTTTGGCACATCCGGAGACAAATACGGTGCCTACTTGAATGGTTGGGTCGCCCATGCCGGTAGGAACATCACCCTTGCAAGCCCGTGGAAGTTCATGTCGCAAACATATCACCACTTCTTACCTTGCATCACTTACAAGGTAGGGCTTGGGGATAAAGTTCTGTTTTGGGAGGATACTTGGAAGGAGAATGCCCCTTTCCCTCTTGCTTTTCCCCACTTGTATAGCTTGTCCTCCCTTCATAATGCCCGTATTTCTAACTTTCACTCTTTTGATGGGATCTCAATTTCACGGAATTTCCATTTCTTTATGAGACATTGATGGCCAAGAGCTTAATGAGCTCATTGCCTTGACACTCCTCCTTGACTCATTTACATACTCACTACGGGTTTGCGCAATGCAAAACAATGTCTTTTTTCTCCCTTCTTGTGAATCTTTCTTCCAGCACCTCATAAACTGCTCCAACCTTACACCATTTCCCCTCTACAAAATACTCCTGAACTTTAAGGCCCTCCTCAAGGTTCATGCTGTCTCTTGGGTTGTGGTGCTCCACCGACTCAATACTACCGATTGGTGCAGAGGCGGCGACCTTATCATGCGATCTTCCCGGATGTGTGTGTTGTGTTGTGGGAGTAAGGAGACAAATGCACACCTCTTACTCCATTGCCCCATTCTCATTGGGAATTTGGCGTTGCCTTTTTGATGTGTATGGTGAAAGTTGGGTGTGCTGTGCTGAACTACTAGGTTTGATGTTGACCTCATTTTGGGGCTTTGGGAAGAGGAAGTAAAGGAAGATTCTATGGATGTGTGCTACAATGGCGGCTACATTGTGCATTTTGATGGGAGAGGAACAACGAGATTTTTTGTTGGGGACAAAGTAGTTTACTATGCTTCCCTTTGGGCTTGTACTAATAGGGTGTTCCCAGGGGCTTCTTTGACTATTTTATGGAGTTGGAATGTCCTGTTATATTAATTTCGCTTTCTTTTGGAGGACTCCTTGTTCTCTTGCCTGTACTCACATTTCTCTATCAATAAATTGATTCTCTTATCTAACCAAAAAAAAAAAAAAAGGCGTGAAGTGAGGCAAGTGAGAGAACACTTACAATTCCCTTTGTTAGTATGCCTCAAAAATGTCTGAGGTATTCTTTGTCTGATGTGTAGAATGACACAGAACTTTATACACTTGGATGGTTGTTAATAAACGTCTTGTCCGCCAATATTTTTTTACCCTCAAGCTTTATTTTATTTCATATTATTATTATTATTATTATTTTTTGATGCTGCTGTCATTAATCATTTTATCTATTTTTCTTATGCCTCTGTTAACCTTTGATATGATCTGTGTGAATCTATCAGGTGAAACGTCACTATGAAGCTGTTTTAAATGAGAAGATTTTGCCTGGAATCAAACAGGCGGAAGCAACATATGAGCAGCTTGAGCATAAACGCAAGGTACAATCTTGCTGTG
>ONZA01002975.1:0-10469 GCA_900322205.1 Kewa caespitosa
CTACCAACGAACCGAAACTATAGGGTACCCAAACCGAATTGACCAACGGGTAACCGAAACCGGTTTTGCACACCCCTAGTGTCAGCAAGTGTGTTATGCCCATCTTTTAGTGCCATGCCAAGAAACATTTTTTTTTTAATGTTGTTTGTTTTTGACTACTCCCTCCTTGTCTGAAATAGCATGTACTCCCTCTGTCGACTATCATTATCTATAATTATATGTATGTAATTATTAACTTCATTTTTTTGGTATATAATATAATAAAATTAAATTTGAAAACCCCATTTTAAGACAAATCTCAAGATATTAACTTCATACTATAATTTAATATATATTTTTCATAAATGGTGTTTCAAAGTTTTCAGAGTTTGACCATCAAAAAACAAGTGAGTAGAATAAACTGGGACAGAGGGAGTAGTATGCATGTAAGAAAGACGTGTTTAAGTGAGATAAGTGTGATATTACTGTAACCATACTTATAACTAATTTAGATCAAGGAGCAACACTTTCAGAAGCTTAGCTTGATGGTAGATGGTCATTCTAGGTGTTCATATTGTCTATCGGATTTGAAGAATGAGATAGATATGTACATGCATGGTCATATCTTGTGAAGTTCAAATGTCACCATTATGTCTATGACTCAAAAAGAGTCGAAACTCAAAACCTCTAGGATTTATATGCAAGACACTTTGTTTCTTATTTCTCTACTTTTATGTGAAGGAATCATTTCTTTCAAAATTAGATATATTAGAAAAATAGCCCTATTTTAGAGATATTTGAAAGTAATAAAAAATCAAAAAAGTATGGTGTAATTTTGTGCTCCCAAAGAAGGGGAAGGGGTTAATAGGTTATTGTGCTGCCTCATCTCATCCCTTGGCGCACTATTAGTATTACGCGTGACACTTGCTTTTTCTTCTTTTTTGAATCAAAATCATATTCATTTGGACCCACCATAAAATTTGTCAAACACTTAGTCTCTAATACTCATTGATGCAGTATGTTGCATTTGACTCATGTTTCATCACCTTTTCTTTGTTAGATCTGTTCATGTCATGGTTACGGTGGAAAAAAGTTGTCTTCTTGTCTGTATTAGTGTTGTTGTTAATTATAAATCCATCTAAAGTCACCCCACCTTTAGTAAACAATACTGGTTAACTTTTTATGGTTTTACCCCTTGGCCTTACCCTTCTTATTTGCTCCCATATGGAAGCATCCAAAGTGACTTACATTATTGACACACTTACTGTTACCTTTACAGAGTATGCTTATACGTTACAAGTTGACGAGAAGAGCGACATATACAGCTACGGAGTGGTCTTGTTAGAAATATTGAGTGGGAAAAGGTCCGTCGAATCGGAGTTTGGTGACGGAAACAGCATAGTGGATTGGGTGCGGTCTAAAATCAAGACGAAAAATGGAATCAACGACATCCTAGACAAAAATGCCGGAGCCTCTTGCGCGTCCGTTAGGGAAGAGATGATGCTACTACTAAGAGTGGCATTGCTTTGCACGAGTCGTAACCCTGCGGATAGGCCTTCCATGAGAGACGTTATATCGATGTTGGAAGAGGCTAAGCCTAAGAGAAAATCCCCGGGCCATGACGAACGTGACAATGGTGATCATGTCATAGAAATTAGATGTGGTGGTGATGATGATGACAATGGTGTTGTGGCTCCTTTAGGAGAAAACAAGTAGAGATGAATAGGATCGTGTTCATATTAGTAGTAATCTTTTTTCATTTGTTCAATTTTTTTGGCCTTTTGTCTTCCTTCTTGGAGTGTATTTTCCTATTGAAATTGTGGGGTGGGTATAGAAGTATTTTATGTGGTAATGTAGTTATATAGGGGCATTCTTCTTGTCCTAGATGTAACTTCCTCAAGAGTCTAGGGTGATGCTGGTTGAAGTGGCTAGCTAGCATGTACTTGTATGAAAATGATAATCAGAATTAAAATATGCTGAGTTCTTCAAAAAGCACCACTACTCCTCAGCAAATTATAGTATATAGTATTTCCTTTCACGTTCTTTACTTAATGTTACTACTAAAATCATCACTAAGCTATGAACAAAAAAAAAAAAAATCATCACTAAGTTTCCATATTATACAATCAATATAATTGATAATCATCAAAATAATAGTAAGATCAGCACTATAATACACATAACTACTCCATTTAGTATCATATTTCGGTCTGTAATCCGTAACAAAGTATCTCATCAGTTCAATATGGAACCAGACGACCATGGACCTTACCGTCGGGAAAATGTAGACCATGGACTGGAACGAGTACATCATCATTCTGCATTAGTCCGGGCCGAATACGTGGGTCTCAGTCCAGTCCATAGATCGGACCATAAACTGAATATCATTAAGCCGAGTGGCTCCTGCCTCAACCAGGATCCGCCCTACTAACTCGCTGTCTATTCAGTATTCACGTACAGCCCGACTCAAATCTTCCAAAACTGAACTGCTCTAGTGAATACCTCATGCATGACCAAGCAAATGTTTGATGATATTAAGAGACATTTAACATGGAGAAAGCTAGACCAATCTCCTTCTTTATGAAGGATCTCATAAGATGATGTTTGCAATTCATTTGGCCTTCATCTGGCTCCTTATTTGCTTGAATTATATGTACTATCAAGCTTTTCTCCTGAGCCTGTCATAGAAATTATTGGATCATAAATTGAATAATAATTGGTACTCCTACTAAATTAAAAGCCAGTGTTAATGTTTTTGTACCATCATTATGATTAAAGACGTACTCCACTCAAATACTGCTCTCTTACATAGGTCAATCTCAGCACATAAGATACTACACTATATGAGTATTACTTAGGTAACAACTTACCAAACCCTAATCTTGAAAGGATATCATTATCACCACATGAGAAGTAGTCTGTGGTGACCACCTGACCAGTGCAAAGATGATGCAAACGCTAATGTAGATGAGATTTCAAATTCGTAGATTCGACACTATTATGAAGAGACTTTATCATTGAGCTGGCTAACATCTGGTCTATATTATGACTACTGTATTAACTTGATTGATTGCTAGCAAACACTATTATGACTTGGAGCACAAGTCTTATTTATACAATACCATAGACATTTAGCCAACTATTTTCGATCTGTGTTTTTCATATTTTAAATTCGCAATGTGTGATCATACCTCTAGGGACATAAGAGCGGCAATTTCCATCTCCAATTCTTCGAGGTTCTCCTTGTTTTGGTCAATGGTATGTACGAGCTCCCTAAGCAAGTTGCACACGTTCTCAGCCTGCAACCATCAATGTATATGTAAACAAAAATTGCTCAGTCAGAACTTTCAAAATGGATATACATATTGAACGTACAATATACAGGCATTGAGGTTATCAAGTACTCCACGAATTCAATAACCTGAAAATGCAAATTCGTGATGTTCTCCTCGATATTTTCCATGACTTCTAATGATAGCTTCATGGCATCGAATACAGATACGATATCCGCCTATAGACGATCGAGAAAATGTTAATCAAATATTCTACAGCTTGTCTTTACTATTTTGAAAAAATAACATCTCTTCATTAGAAATGAGGATTTTGTCTTTGCATCAATCAGTATTCATAAGTAAGAATTAATACCGTTGCACCATTGACCAAAGGTAGTTTGGTGGAGTAAGCAGAAAGCTTCCTGGTAACCCTTCCAACAGCTTCACAGTTCTTCTTTTCCAACTTCTCCCATTCATTGAGAAGATCAAGTTGTGGGCATATAATTTCTAGTAATTTGATTTTCTGTTTAATCCTTTCCACTTTCATTCTCTTTTCTGCAATTGCATACCTCATTTTGTAGAGTTTCAGCCAAACACCAAACACCTTCTCCTGCATAATAAATTTTGCAGGACAATGTCACAAAAAACATTATAACTTGGCAGTAAGGTTTATGAACTTTTATCTGGTAAGTAGTAGTATGTGACATTGACGTCTTAATGCACTTTTGCAAAATTAGAAGTAGGAGTACTATAGATATCTCATGTTTTTCAGACAATGTAAGTGTGTTTACGTTCAGTTTAATTTATTTGGTGCAGATTCATGTAGTAGACAGTGTTCGACTTGCAAAATTTGAAGCACTTCGCGCGGTGATATTTTAAGTTTCGAGGGGACGTTTAACGATATCAAAGTCACCCAATAAGCTTAAAAACTCAAAGTTGTAATATATCATACCATTCTACGAAATTATCGATAAAATTTCTCTTCATTTTGTTACCCGGCTAATCATTAGCGCGGTACTGAATTCCATTTTCATTATTTATCCCACAAATAACCAATAGGATAATAGTCTAGAACACAAACGTCGACTTACCTCTGCTTTTGCCTTAACCTTGGCACTAACAACTTTAGCTTTAGCATTAGCGAACCTCCACTGAAGTAGCCTATTATGCATAACCTTATATTGGTGAAACTCTTCTTCTTGTGCTTGGCACACCTTCTTCTGCTTGTTAAAATACTTCAAAACTCCACTCACGCCTTTCACCTTTGGAGATTCCGGTGCCAAGGGCGGCCCTGGCAATACTCGGCCCGGTGATAGGGCCCAAGCCGACGGGGAGCTAGGCAATGACATTCCTGCCCTCTTCATTGCCATGTTATGAGAGCTTGACCTGAAGAGCTTAGCAAAATTGCTCGGGCTACCAACACTGTTGTTGTGATCTCTGTTACTCTCGAAGCTTAGCCTCCTTTGTGGGCTTCTCAACATTTTCGACATGGGAGTACTGTTGTCATTTTCCTCCTCTTTGGCCGTTTCCTTAGTGGTGGTTCTACTCTTAGTTGTAGACCGGGACCGATGGACCGACGGTCGAGGAGATGTTGTTGCGGACCTTGAGGATCGAGTCGTAGATGGATGAGAGGAGGTGGATGCCAATGCACGAATTTCAGGGAGGGAAACAGATGAGGCTGATCGATTGACGGACTGTTGAGGGGATATCGAAGCAATCGATGTCCCACTACTACTGCGACTGAGACGCGGCGAACGGGGGATATTTGCCGATTTGGGGCGGTGAGTCTTGGTGGCGGTAGCTTTGGAGGGAGTTTCCATTTTGGGATGAGTTTGGTAATGTTTGTGGTGGTTGAGATATTGTTGTGAAGTATGGGGAAGATCATGTTCATGGGGATACAATAAAGCCCAAGAAACTATAGTGGAGGGAGTGTTACATGCATGAGTTGGGAGCACGTCAGAACAAACAAAAAGAGAAATAAGACGGCCAAGTCTATATTGTTTCAGTTCTTGCATCATCTATGTCAAGGTTTTCCACCAAAAGTAAAAGCTGTACAGAGTGCCGGCCGGATGACTGTTGACCAAAGATCAGGAGAAAAACAGCGACAAAGAGAGACAGATGCAGAAGGTGTTCAAGGAAACTGCTCAGAAAATGCCCAACAAGATGAAATGGTACAAAATTTATTATGCATGTATTGTAGACCATTTAAACGAGCTGGACTGTTAAGTTTCAGGGTCGAGGAACGTACTGGATCAACCTTTCGCGTCATGTCCATCCTTTAGTTAATTTAGCAGGTTTTCGAGTTTGCAGTCATAGAACTCTTGTTCACTCATCGGGCACAAATATATTGTCAAACCGTCGAAAATGACAGACATAAGAACTTGTATAGAGTTCTGATTTGCATATTAACTATGGCTTCGATAAGAGAAGAGCATAGCAGGCCAGAAAAGGCCAAGTCATAAATCCTAGTAGTAGACAATGTTCCAACTCCAAACCCGGAAAGGGCAAATCAATAATCTCACTGGAAATTAACTAATGACAGTACCAGACAACATTCGGCCGTTTCAACAAGGGGCTGGGCAAACCATTGAGAGAAATCCTAGTTCCTTACAAATGACAGAAAGCTGATAATACAACAGAGTTCAGAGTCGTTAAATGAATTCAACTTCTGCGTCTACAAGGCAAACCATCTACCATGAACCCTCAGCACCAGCGGTGGGGTTCTTGAACGCAGAGAATTCCCAGTATGTCTTCAGTGAGTAGGGTGGAGAAATGTTCACACCTTCTTCAGTGATTTTTGCTATCTGAAAATTCCAAAAGAAACAAAAAATCAGGCTCTCCAAATTTTTGAGAAACTAGACGATATTTTTGAGACGAAACAAAATTGGGGGGCAGTCAGTATCAAACAGAAAAAAGAAAAGAAAGTCATCAAGCAGGCCTGACTGCAAGAGTTGAATCCCACCATCTCAACCCATTCAATTATTTTCAAAAAAGAGCAATGAAATCACTCCTCACCTTCCGCTCCCTTACATCTCTATTCAACTGAGAACTGATTAAAAAGAAAAAGAACTGACAGGAAATAGTCCTCACAAAAACGAAATACTCCTCACAAAAACAAACCCACAACACGCGTTACTCTCATACAACTACTCAGATAAGAGAACTAGAGAAGTGCCCTCCTTAAACTCCTCTACCCAAAGCCCAAACCCACTGAAACAAGGTGCAAATATCATCTTGCAGGTAAAACATCACATTCAGAGCACCGTGATTTAGTCAGTTACACAACATAGATAGCACTCAAATGCATACAAGCCAAAACGCCATGGCATATCGGACATTTCGTAATGAGCTAAAACTGATAGGAGAGTACCAGCAAAAGACTTCATTTTTTTATTTTTTATTTTGACAAAAATCATTCCATCCTTCAAATTTTACGGATGAGTTGAGACAAGTTCAACCGTTGGATAGGCAGTGAACTTCTGCAGTTTAATGAATATGACTAAGCCACCAAAAGAGTACTTATCTTTGCTCTAGAAAAAATGAAATTAACAATGGTATTAAAAAATCGCCGGCAGAGACTAGGGCATCAATTGAAAACACTGAAGATAGAAAAAGTACCTGAAGCTTGTTGACAGCAGATCGATCACGATATAGAAGAACACGCATACATTTCTCCAATAACCTAACACCCTCCTCAAAACTCATGTCCTCTCTCCATTCATCCCGAAGAATTGGAACTGCGAGGTGATTACCAAAGCCAGTGGCTACATGATTGTCTTGATAGTGAACACCGATCATATTTACCTAAATAAACAATTCATCATCAGTTACATTATAATTCATTTGCAAATCCATAACCTACATGTCTAGTTCCAAAGCATTTTAGAAACACAAAAGCACCAAATGTTTCTGACTACTGCAGGACTAACCGTTCCAAGGTACTTCTCTCCATTTTTAACTCCTCCAAGGACAAGAGAGTTCCAAAGTGGATTGAACTTGTTACGCCTATTGTACATCACACGAGTTAGGTAGCTGTGCACCTCCTTTGGCCCCAGGGAGTTCCCATCATCCCACATGTTGTCATAGAGGCTGCAAATATTAAGCAAGGAACACGAAACCATGAGATAAAATACAACACAATAAAGTCTTAGAAGGCCCTCAACCATAGAAGCAAAGAATTTCCCGCAGGGTATTCCATCCTGCAATTTTTCTCCGTCGCCCTTCTCCCCAAATTTTTCCATTGAGCTCAGGTGTCAAACTGTATGACACCTGACCTTAGTGTGCAACAGGCCAGGCACATGCTTAAAAGTTAGAATCACTTGCATATGAAATAATTGTACATGGACCAACTCTTACATGAGCTCATCTAGGTAACGCAGAAGCTCCTGAAAATCGCTTACTTCTCCACTGGCACCGAGAAGGGAATGCTTTCCAATACCCTTCAACCTCTCCACGCTCTTGTAGCGAATAGTGGAGCCGTAAGAACCTGTCACACGTGCCAATGAATTGGTGATACAAATGTTGACCAATAAAGCCCATTTTGTATGAGGGCATTAGAGCAAGACGAGAAAAGTTATCGATATAATATTGAGCAATCGGTAAAACGACATTGTCACACATATTTTTTTTAGTATGTAATTCAATATAACTAATTTGTGCACCAGCTGCAAATTGCTGGAAACTATTTTCAAGCCCAAAACTGAAGATTAAACAAACACACAATAGACCCAAAAAGAAAGAAAAAAAAATGGTACTCAGAAAAATCTTGCTGGAAATAACAAGAATATCAACAATCTCAAATAATAAGTTGCACGTGGGACTCCAAAAATTAGCAAAATAATCACACAACTCATAAAGATCAAAAATGACTGAAAGTTTCCTACTTTGGTCGGGATAGAAAAAAAACAAGGACAATCACCCAAAGAACTTGCACAAGAAGCATCCAAGAACAAGCATACCCACATAGGAACTTGATATTGTTGAGAAGTAGACATTTTCTAGTTACTTAGAAGATAGAATTAAGAGACAGAAAAGAAAGTCTAAATGCCATAACAAATCAATCTGACTGAAAAAGAGTGCCAAAAAAGCTACGTCTCTATGATATCCTCTTTGTTACATTTGTATCATGTGATACGAGTGTTTCTGCCTCGAAATGTCTTGATACGAGACCTATTCATCATAATCTAATTTGCTCACATAAGGGTTTTTAAATTCATCACGTCCAAGGGGTGTTAACTTAAGCACTGAACGCAACCATCCTCTAAAATTTACTCTATATTGTGAGCTAAACTGCAGCCAACAATAACTCCATGTTGCCACTAAATATTGATCGATTTCAGTTCCTCCTTTCAAGCCCCAAACATTCTTAACATGACCCAACTGACAGTCACCATAGAATAATTGCAACATGTACCATAACATACACACTCAGCATCACATAATCTAACATACCGAGACACAACAGTTTCGATGGCAGAGAAAATAAGAACACTCTCAATACTCAGCAAGGCATAATCTCCATGCAGATATTTTCATGGCACGGCAATGACCGAAGGTAAAACAAATCCAATCTATCATTCAAACAAAATAATCACTTCAGATAAACACAAAATTAGATGGACAGAAAGATGAGGCCATGAGGGCCAGCTGCAAATATGGGCAACCGACACGTCCCCAAGTACATACAAGTTATCAATTTAACCCTTCACTATTCACTACTAGCAAAGAAATGGCAATTATTACGATCGAATAACCGGTAAGAAAAAATCAAAGAGATAGAAAAGGATCCGAGATGAGACCTCCCATATCAGCAGCAATGAGAATCCCATCCTTGTACTTGATCCCAATCACAGACGTCCCCGTCACATACGGGTACCTGAAAACAAACAACCCCACCCCAATCAATTAGCACCAAAACATGATATTCAAAATTCAACAAATTCCTCCATTTTCTGCACTTTCATGTCCTCCCTTACACAGATTAACGCAATCTCGTCAACAAAATCACAAATGACGAAATCAATGTTATCTAGGGTTTCGTAACATCGATTGATTGCAAGAATCGAAACAAGTCGATCGCGAAAGAGTGAAGATTTTGGAGAAAATAAACAAAATGGATATAAGAAAGTGAAACCCTAGGTTTGATTGAGAGAGAAGGATAGAAAGCTTACTGAGTGCGTTGAGAGTCCATGAGAAGGTTGCTACTCAGATCCATATTTGAGTTTGAGTTAAGAGTGTGTGTTGTTTTTGGGTTTTTGTTTGCTGTTTGCTCTCTTTAATTTATCGATCTTTCTTCTCTCAAGTAAGTAACCTCTTCTTCAAGAAAGAGGGTGGCGTTTATAACTTTATTATTGTACTCTCCATTTTATGCTCCTTTTTCACTTTTGGCTTTAATTTACCTTTTTTGTTTTTGTTTTTGTTTTTGTTTTTTTTTTTGTTTGTTTGTTTTTTTTTTTTTTTTGTGAGTGATTTTTAAATTTATGGCTTGAAAATAGAAAATGACATTATTGATTACTTGATAAACTATTTCTAAGTAGTACATGATTTGTGTAGAATTGTGACTCACATGTTAACTCTGATGCGAGATCAAAGGCGCCATATGAAATGACGATTTCAAAATTACTATGTGGAATGACGACTTTGATCAATAAAATTTTGGATGCGTGTTCAGGTTGAATTCGCCACACCATATGGCATCTTTAATCAAAATCATAAAGAAGAAAACATGTCAATTTCAATCTTGCATGGATTATATGTGTATATATAAAGTGGTCTAAATTTATTTATTTTTTTCTTTTCGAGCCATATGTGTTGAAATCACCCTTGTTTTCTCATGGTTGAATATGTAGACGAAAACTACAAACACGTAGTTAGGTCAATATTTAATTAATAAAATTACAATTAGTTTGATTTCAAATTGAGAAACTCCTATTTAGCACTTATAATTATTTGTTTAAGCTATTGGCCGATCTAAAGTCTTCAAGTAGAAGCAACCAAGTAAGTAAACCTTCTTATTATTATTATTATTATTATTATTATGGAAGATTTTTACCAAGGTATATTGATCTATAGTGAAATAACACCAAGGTGCACCGACGTATCACTATTTACAACGAGGTATACTTCGTTTAATAGTTATAACAATTCCGTTCAATATTACGGTGAAATTCAAATTTGAAGTTGCAATCAACTTTTTATGCCCAAAATACCCTCAATATA
>ONZA01002976.1:2997-13609 GCA_900322205.1 Kewa caespitosa
AAAAAAAAAAAAGAATCTCAATGTTTTTTCACTTAAAGAAAATGAAAGAACTGAGTAATGTCCGAGGTAGGTACATGTGACTTGAACTGGAGGTGGGAGAAAGGACATTTCCTCTTTGAAGATGGATCTAATTTTCCACTATTGAAAGGAAAATGAGGATGTTCTCCTAACCTACTACTTTTGTGCCACCAAATAACAAACATGGAGAATAGTATTTTCAGTCTGTCAAATGCAGCCTGATTCAGATTCTGGAATAAATTTTGAATCCTCCACAGCCCCTCCCTGGCTCTGCCTGGTCCAAAAGAAAGAACTCATAGTTTTCCGGTTTTTAGTGGGTTGCTTCAAGTTGGTGCGTATGATCTCCTCTGTATGGTGCTTGAATGACTAGCCATACTGTAGTAACTGAACTATCTGCGCACTTCTAGATTCCACTGCAATTTACTCTCAGATGAAGGTTTCTCGTTTAGTTGAGACGCATAACCTCCTATTATGTTCATGTTGTCCTGAAATGGCAGATCGGCTTTTTTGTCTTCATATTATCTTCTCTTCAGTTTATCGTTATGCAGACTGCAGAGTGTCATCTGACTTCGATTTTGCAAATGCAGAACATCAGATTTGTGGAATGAGCTCAAGAATTATTTCAGATCTGTGCCTGTCATTCCTGTTCAAGTTGTTCTTGCAGGGTATCTCTATTATCCTATTTGCTTATTTTTTTTAGATTTCTTCCGTGCATCGTAGATTAGTTGCCACTCTTACTATTTAAAATGTTTAGGATTAGTTGTCACCTTCCTAAAAATACTTGTGAAATTACCTTCGCTCCTTCAGTTGTGAGGACTGAGGAGACTGGAGAGGAAGTGAGGGAGCGAGGCTAAAGTATGATAAAATACAAATAGGATTGTTATACTGGAAAAGTTACTTTGTTTCAAGAAAATGGGGCATGAGAAACGTTGTGATTATGAAAACTATTATAGTGGAGGCCCGACATGATTCTTTTTTAATTATCATTAGGATGACGTAGGAATCAAGTTATATGATAAACAAGGCATTTCCGGGTTCCTCATGAATGTTTTGGGCTCCCCTGTGTTTATGGAAATGCTTGGGATGGTCTCTGTACAGGCCCCACATGAAAGTGGATGTCTCAAAGTGCATTTACCAAACACTACTATTTGCCGAAATCAAAAGCTAGATTTCATTTACAGATAGTTTTTGGCTGGATTTTACTAGTAGTCTGCACAAAAGAGCGCGAGAACCACCATCATATAGGAGAATTATCAACAGTCAGAAAGTGAATACCAATCTCGAAGGCTATATGTGCCAACAATGAGGCATATGGGGTACCAGGATAAATGTGGTGATATGAAACTTTTTAGTTGGGACTCTCCCCCGGGACGATCAACAGATGTGGAGTGCTTGTTACGTGACATATAGGAGAACTCAACCTAGTCCTGAATGCCTTTATAAGCTGAAATCAAGGCTATATGTCATAAAAATGTGGCATCTGATGAATGTTTTGGTTATGAAATAATTCTGGTGAGGCTCCCCTGTGTGGCTGTGGCTATGGAGGTCTCTGGTGTCACTTAATTGGGCCTCAACTGGATATTATCTGAAGTGAATTTACCAAATACTGCTTTGGCTATATGGTGAAACCAAAGTCCATAACTCCGGTAAATAGAGAAATTGACCGAGATTTCTTTAGCGGTAGGCCGAAAAGAGCAACTGGATTGCCTGTTAGCCACCATATTGATGAACTCAGTTGGTCCCCGAAAGTCATCTGAAATGTCAAATTGTGGGCCAAGTCACGCAAAAGCGTATTTGTTGTCTACCTGGATGCATGTTGTGATTATGGAATTATAATAGCGCGGGTCTTCCCCTTGGCCAATGAAGCCCCTACAAGTGCTCAACAATAGATTCCCATAATTTTCGACATGCCTTAATGTGCATTTACCAAATACTACTACATATAAGGAAATCAAAGGCTATAACTCCAAGAAACGAAATAACTATGATGAGATGTCACCAATGGGTGGTCAAATAACATGGACTGTCTTGTAGCCTTCGCATAGGAGAGCTTAACTGACTCCCATGAGTAGTGTAACATTGTATCGTGCCTCATTCAAAGGCTATTGGTCAAGGAATTGGGGCATGTGGGGGTCCCATCCCCATGGTCAGTGGAAGTCCACAAGGTCCCTCAGCGGGCCATCAAGAGCATTTAACTTACCTTCTTGTGCATATACCAAATACTACTAATATCTGTTGAAACCAAAAAAATTACCTTTGCTGTATCAGTGCATGCGTGCAGGTTTCAAGTGGGCACTCCGCTCAAGCTTGCACCTTCCTGGAGGAATTTCTTACAAATTGGAAACTTGATGATGGCAAATATTATGCCATTCCCAGCCCTGATGTAAAGAAGACAGACGTGGGAGAATGTGCTAGTCATTCCACATTAGAAGTTGACCAGTACCTTGAAGTTGTTGAGTTTTATTCTTTGACCCTGGGTAGTGTTATAAGTGATGTGGAGCGTGCTGTGTCATGGGTTGAGAAAGCTCAGTTACCAGAACAAGCACGGCAGGTAGGTTTACTTTCCACATCTTTCCTTTCGGGTCATCACTATAGTTTCATGGTCAAGAGGATGATGGTACTGAAACAACTTAACTGAGTGACAGGCTATCCTTTACAATATTGAAACCGTTGTCATTAGTAACGAGAGTGAATGATTCATGACACTTCAATTTCATTGTTTAATATTTTCTTTAGTATAGCTTTCGTATATCACAATTAGGATAAATTCTACATTTGATAACCCTACATTTGATTATACGTCATAGATATGCCTTTGCTAATAAAGTTAGCTTCTCTTTTATTGAGTGAGTTGCTCATGCTTCTCCATGTAGTTATCTGGCTTCATTTACGATGAAGAATGGGTATTGCTTGTATTTAATTGCAGCAACTGTCTTATCGTACTTGCTTTCAGTATCTGCTCTACCAAGATTGTGATTCTTCTTGTCAAATCTATTATAGGATCTATTGAGAAGACTCTTGTCTCTTTCTCATCATAAATCTACTAGCTCACAACAAGGTTCTCTTTCGTCATCACCAGTGGAGGAAAGGGAATCTCACCCTCTGTCTGTGAAAGAAGTCAAACAATCTGACAAGCCCAAGATGGTTTTAGCCACCCAATACCATAAACGAGAAGATGCCATGAAACTCTCAATTTGGGAACGGTTGCAAAATATCACCAAGAGATTTAGCAATGCTTTTGCTGCATCTAATGGGAAGATCCTGTTTGGCTGTTTGCTCTTTCTTATTTGCTACTTCATCCGAAAGAAACGAGACACCATAATGAGGCAAGTCCGTCATTTCCCCAGCTCTTATTTCATGCTCTTGGTCGCACATGAACTATGAATAACCATTCACTGATCTGAATCTTTATTCATATCTTTCTTCATACTGTTTGGCTTACAAATCGAAAGAGAAATCTTGTGTGCCTACCCATCGATCTCATGAGTTTAAACTTCATTCTGATTAAGAACCTGTTTCACTTCTCTCCCGTCTGCAGAAGAAACGAAACCTAAGCTTGCCAAAATTTGCTTTAACTCCCCTCCCCTCCCTTTTCACTCAGGATCCACCTGGAACTTTTAACCAAACAGAAAAACATATACATGATTTTCAACTTGTTTAACTCAAACTATTCTCTGTTTTATCTTTTCAGGGCTCTCCGAAGTCGAGCACTGTCAGTGAAGCAGGCTTTAGTGGACTTATGGCAGCTTGCTTTTTCATACCAAGTGAACCCTTTGGCTGCTGTACAACCCCTTCCTGCCTCAACAACCAGAAGCAGGTGATCCATGTAGCTTAAGGATGATTTTGTACTCTCAAGTCTCTCTATCCACGATGAATCTGTTTGTTGAGATCCAATAGTAATTCAATGAGTACTACCATTGCTGTGGTTATGAGTTCCTCAGCTGGTCCGCTGTATGAAGTTGTATCATTACCAATAATGCTACCACAAGCAGGATCTAACTGTTGATGTAATGAACTCAGTGTTCACTATAGTATTAATTTATATTTTGGTTTTGGAGGATAGAAGCGAAAATGACATTTCGGAGGGGAGTCGGCGATCTTATAAGTAATGATGTTTGCAGGAAAAAATTTTATTGCAAAGATCTGTCATCTGATTTAGTTGCTTGTATAGACATGTATGTAAATCAGCAATTATTGTATCTACAAATCCGAATTCGGAATAAAGATACTGCTTGAGTGAATACAATGACCTTTACAGTTGAACCCTATTGCAATAATTCTTCCACATTTCAGTCTGTAATATAAAGAATCCTCTTCAGTGTGTACCAATTGGTTTAAAGCAAGTTTCTCACCAAAGGGTTTGTGTTAAATTATACATGTACTGGATTCGATATGGGATGTTTGAAGTTATGGTACTGACAGTAAGTGAATTCATTTGTTCAGGGGGGAAAAGATAAGTAAGTGCATCAGCAAGTGAATCAATTAAGCAGGTAATAACCGATTTGACCATCAGAACTGGAAGCCAACAGCATAAGTTAAATTCAGTACAAGATTATTCAAGATGAACTCTTGTAGCATTACAGTTTCCTGTTGCTCTTAAAAAGCTTCTGTTGTCACACTATTTTGATAATCTGTATCATCTACAATCACAATTCACAAGGCCATCTCAGTAGTTCAGACTACTAGTAGAGTAATAGTATTCAATTTCCGAAACTGAAAACTGATTACTGACAGCCACAAATGTGCCATTCCTCCATAATAATATACGTCTTATTTCCGAAAACAATTTAAGGAAAGAAGATTATAAATCATATCAAACGTGCTCCAAGGTTTCTTCTGTATTTTTCACTTGGAGAATCTGTCGCTTTATACCAAATATAATCAGTGCAACACTGAGAATTACAACATAATAGGAATTGTTTTGGAACTGTAGATGCTATACACAGTAAGAATCAAACTATTTATCAGCAAACTCAAATCTCATATTCATCTCCCTGACTGACTCCATTCCAAGATATCTCTAATGAAGACAGATAAAGAATAGGGGAAAAAAATGCTGATACCGACTTATTATGTACTTTCTTGACAGATAGAGAAAAAATCAAAATGGGCGGGAGGTCAAAAAAAGAAATTCTCCCTAGTGACGCGTCATTTCTCTGAAGATATTTGATACCTTTGGGGACAATCTGGGAAGGAATTTGAATAGCTGCAAATTCGAAATTAACTGATTAGAACATATCTTTGAAAAGAAGATTAACATACTCATACAATAAAGCAGTAACAAATGGTATAAAAAGTCAAGGTTATCACTACTTAAAACGATTAAACCGATCATTACCATAGAGATAAGAGGCAACAACACCAAATCCCTAAACAACATTTGCATTTCGGTTCTGAATGAAAACCATGTCTACATGTTCACTTAAAGCAAAACATATTTAAAGCACTTCACAGAGGCAAGAACATACCCAAAGCTTTACACATGCATCCATGATCACTGGTACCAGACATATAAATATTGTAATGGCAGCCCGATCAACCTGTATGCCATAGTGCTCAACAATAATCTCACACACCGTCTCCCAACCAGATTCGGAATGATACCTATAAGGCAGTTGCACAATTGTCTAGTTTCAGTAAGCCCAAGTCAAAAAAATTTTGAAACAGATGATTTTGTTTAAGTTAGCACGTTGAACATTACCCCAGGAAGATGTCTGTGACGAGTATGATGAGGAATGCCTTTCCAGTGTCTGAAATATTGTTGATTATTTTATATCCTGTGAATTTTAGCAAAGCCACCTGCAATGATGATAGGAAACGGATGAAGGTAACTGGACATATGTATAATACATGACATATATGAAGTAAAGGCATCATACCTTACTCGGATTGAAGTACAGAAGGATGAAAAGTGATATTCCAAAGACCGCATCAGACCATATATTAGCAAATGATTTACGGTTTTCTAGTCTCCATTCTTCTTGCAATTCTAGCCTGTTAGAATAACAAGAAACAGAAACATTAGCAACACAAATAAAGTTGGTTTGTATAATATCTTTCCAGTAAGAATATCTGACACTGCTCATAGGGGTAAGGTTGTATGCATCTTGACCTCCAAAATTCCAAACAGCAATGAGTTCAGTGTTGTTGACAAGGTTTGGTAATTTCGATTAATTTTTTTTTTGTCTTGACTGGTGTAAAGCAGAGAAATTAAAAAGAAAGAAAAGTTATTGCTCTATTGGCTAGTTCATGAGCAAGACCATTCAGATTTCTACTAATATAAAGAAAGAGTAAAGCAATTACTGGTTCAAGAACAGTCGTGCTTTTTAGTAAAGCAGCTATAACACCAGGATAAGCCTTAGTCCTCTTGGCATACTAGTTTTACTTGGCCACTAAAGGGTCTGGAAGCACCTTGTCATTAGTCAAGTCATATCTTTTTCATTCTATTAATGTACAATTTCTAGGGCTAACCTCGGCCCACAAGGCTAATCTTTGACGGCATCTGTATCCTCGAGTGGTGCCATCTTCGCACAGTGAATTTTGTACTTTTTGTTGCATGGACTAACTGGAAATAGTCAGATTCTTGGGTGGAATAAAAACAAGTAGAACATATTTAAACCTTGCAATAATTAAAATCGCGTCAAATGTTGATGATGATGAAATGTCAAGAATCTTACGCTTTGTGCCGCAATTCCCACCACATCTCGTCATCAGATAGGGGAGGAGATTTACCAATCTCAATTTCAAACCGCAACCTTGCTTTCTCGGTCTTTAATTCCTTCACCATTTCGAACTTTTGGTTTCTTCGGACATCAAGCATCTCTGCCGCGAGAGGCACAGTCTTGACATATCTGTCCATAACAGAGATATAAAAGTCAAAACTCAGAAAGCTTCCTGCATGTCACCAACAAGCAGGAATAACTTGGAAAGTGGAATTCATTTAAGCTTGTATATTACGCACACAAGTTATGTTCTTTCCCTTACTCTTTAGGGGGGGTGATCATCCATATCCAACAACATCATTAAGGCTGCATTACGTTTGGATGGAAAATCATAATCCTCCAATTCACAACTAAAATGGTCCAAAACTAGAAGGATAGAGGAAAATCATTTTCCCATTCCCCTTCATCCAAGAAGGATGGAGGGAAAAAAAATCTTCATTTTTGAAGGAAGTAAGTTGATTCTCCCCTCCCTCTTTATGCCAACCCATTCCCCACCTAAGGCACTCACATTGGGAGCAAAATGCTTTTCCTCCCAACCTAATACAAACTTTAAAAAAAAAATGGAACACAATGGGGGGATTTTAATGATTTTACACCCACCAAACGGAGCCTAAGATTTTAATTCAGTCAATTTAATGACTTCAATAATCTCACTTGCCTGAGTAGGAGATTCCAAGAAACCTTGTGAAGGAAGTTGAGAAGTTATTTATAACTTTGACCTTATCTTTCTTCTAGCTCCTCATATTAATATGTAACCTAGTTTGTATTTAAGGGAAGTTAACTACACATATGCATGCCAAAGGCCCATATTCAGTAAGATCCTCTCTTCCAAGAGTGCAAACTTCTAACTAAGCTGGCATCCTCTGATAGACTGATAGCAATCAAGACATCACCACAAGCAAGGAAGAAAAGATTTAAAAGCTTAAGATATATTGCTACAGAGGTCTGAATGGTCATTCCAATTCACTAAAAGATTGTGTACCACTTACCTCTCAAGAAAAGGCATGAGAACATAGTCGTGGACGAGAAAATCCAATGCCCATGGAACAATGATCAAAATGGCCAAAAATTTAGCCTGAACACAGGATATGCACATGTTAGGAGATGAAAGAAACCTGCATGTTCCAGCTAGCTTTTCGTAGATAATGGAAGAATCATATAATGAACTAAAAAGGAAGCTAAACTAATCAATTAAGCACAAATAGTTGAGCACTTTCACGATATTTGCTACAGTTGCATATCATTCTCGCAGATATCTTTCCTTTTCCTTCTATCTAGGGTGGATTTAGAGAGTAGTAAGAAAGATAGTAAGTAGCCCCGGTGAAGGAAAATCCACTTTGAAATCTCCATCCTCACCTTAAAAACAGCTCTTCTTGCGTTTTCTCACAACTCTTCTACATCCAAGACTTCGATTTCAATTTTTTGAAATTTTTTATTTGTTTGGATAACGAATAGAAAGGATTGAATTATAGTTAGACCTGGTGTGTCCTCAATCTCATAAGTTCACTACTTAGAGTTAAAAGCTCCTTAGGCGTGATTACGTTTCCAATCTACTACACAGCAATAATACAGAAAAATTTTCATCTCCAACAACAATACTCCAAGTGTCACTGAGAAGCCAGCACACAACTGACTTTCTTCAGTGACTTCCAGATTCGCAGATTAAGGAGACATATTGGTCAAACAATGCACATGCTAGTCAAATTAATCAAGTTCAACATTTCACTCATGAAGATGGCAAACACATTCAAGTGAAGTCCTCATCCAGGGATCTATTAATATCCAAACATGATTGTCTGAACCTCTACATGTAGGTGTCCCACAGCCATAGCAAGCATATGTTAGTAGCACATCAAGGTTAGACCTTTTACCCTCCAAGAGTGACCCTACCATGAGTTTTTCACTAGTTCAAGATCGCAGCATTATGCCAATGGCTATTCTTTTTGGAATAGTTGAAGATGTTGTGTTTGTTCACAAAAATTATTATCCAGGAGTATGGCCACAAATCTAGTTTTGTTTTACTCTACTTCCAGGTATGGATCACTACAACCCTAACAGTAGCTAGTAGAGATGTATGGTGAGGTGAAAAGTGTGGGCACCAATACTAGTCTTCACTTCTAAGCTACAAACCACATTTCTATTTTTGAAGCAATACTACAGTCTACAAGCCATATATCCATACAAAAACCCATATTCCTAGTAGCTGGATCACCTCAAGACTACACATGCTATATTTTCTATCATTTTAACACTAGGATTTCAGCCATGATGAAGCATTGCCCCTATAACTACTCTTATCTCAACATTTTTCTTACAAACATAACACTTGTTCAAGACACATCAATCAGTACCGATATATAGTTTATGCTATGTGATAACAGCAAACATACACAAACACAACTCCACTCATGCCCAATTCAATACAACACATGAAAACACACATCCATGCAACGAAAAACCATACCGAATTCCTCGAAGCATATCGAAAGACACGATCCTCATACAATAAATCATCCTCCTCCCTCCCAAGAACAAAATCCCTAACAGTCTTAACCAACCCCCTCTCAGGAATCATGACACTTGGGTCACCCACAACATCCTCTTCCTTCAACTCTTCCACCACATCATCATCATCCCATTTTTGCCTCCTCACCCCAACATTATTACCATCATTTCCCTCCCCGGAAACGAGCCAATCCTCCCAATTCCTACTCTCCTCATTCCTCATTCCCTCCTGAGCCTCTCGAATCTCAATGATCGCCTCCGCCCTCTTCCTCCATGCCTCGAACTTCTCGTCCTCCGATAACCCACCATCCTCATTTCCTCTTTCCCCCTCTTCCTCCTCTACATCATCCACCATTTCATCCTCCCTTAAACCCAACCAATTCCCATCCTCCTCAAAGAAGAACCTTTTCCACCAACTCTTCTTCTTTGAGCTATGACCCTTCTTCGCATTCGGAACCACCAGCCTGAAAACCCTCCTATTACGCCCCCCGGACTGGTCCCTGACCCTGAAAACCGGAGAAAAAATCTGGGTTTTGGTTGAAATCACAGCACATAAACTGGGTTTGAAAAGGGTTAGATTATCAACCAACACAATGGAAGTGCTCATAACAACAACCCCACATTGTAGGCTAAAGATTCCCACTTTTTGTCCACAAATCACAAAGTTTGCTCCTTTTTGGGCTCTCAAACAAACTTGAGAGCTACTAGTTCCTAAGTTGGTCAAGGAATGAAATGGGGATGTGGGATAAATTGAAAATGCATCATCTTTTTGTTCAAAACCCTAAAAAATGGTGGAAAGATTGGAACTTTATGATTATGAAGTTGAATTGGGGAATTAGGAATGAGGGTTTTGAGGGATTTTGGGATGAAAGTAGAGAGAGAAGAGAGAAGCAAGGAGGGAGTGGATAAAACGGTCACTAATAAGAGATAAACGGCAACTTTTATTCTCTCTAAGGAGATGACATGGACACCTGTTGGGCCACAAGTAGCGGGAAAATAACGAATTAGCCACGTCATCATTACCGAAATTAAATAGAAAAAACAAAAGTGAGACGGCTTAATTATTTTTATTTTTTTTTAAATTCCTTTTTTCCATCTTTGAAAGTTAGTTGGGTTGTAATAGCAGTAGAAATTTAGAATATAAGTATGGTATTCGAATATGAATCACTAAGATCATAAATTAAGGTCTCTCAAAAAAAATAAAAAGACCATAATCAACAAAAAAATTAACATTTTTATCACTGTGCTAGAATGATTGGACCCATGAGATAGCTCAGTTATTGATTATTGAATACGCATTAATGTCTATATTAGGGTGTGTTCAGTTCGTCTATAGTGAACTGAATTGAACTGAATTGAGTTGAACT